>CAJUYG010003196.1:15344-35191 GCA_910591675.1 Galerucella calmariensis
CTATGTTAAGTATGTATGCCAATTTTCATATTTTTTTCTCCATTATTGCCAAAGATATTTATATTAGGGTTGGGTTACTCAGGGATAAGTTTCCATTCATTTTTTCATTTGTGGGCTTATTTCCACACCACCTGATATATCAATTTTCCAAGTATTACTTAATTTATCCAAAATAAATAAAATTGCAAAATCTTAAGAATGTGTCTGTCATCTTCAAAGACTTTTTTTCATTGCTTGTTGTATGCGTGTTCTAGCTTTTGCTATTCATTTTGGGCTAAGTTTATTTGCTTTTCTGGAAAATTGGTATAAAGAGGTAAAGCCGCGGCGCGTTTTTTTTTTAATGTGGTATCCCCCGCAGTATTTTTTTTATTTTCAAAATATGACTCTAAATGGTTCAAACCCGTATTTCGAAATCAAGAGGTTTTAATTTTTTTCCAAAAAAATTACAAGTCCGCAAATTCAAAACACGTTTTAATATATATCTTTGGCAATAATGGAGAAAAAAATATGAAAATTGGCATACATACTTAACATAGGGTGTAGAATTTTATGACACACTCAAAATTACCCCAACCCTAATATTTCCCAAACTCACCCCCACCCTCTACCCCTATGGTATGATATTTGCATATAATTTATTTTATCGCAAATTTTATTCCATCAAATATACATATGCCAAATACCAAATTTTTATTTTCATTCGTAAAGACGGAATAAAGATTTTTATATTTATGGAATAATCGATTTTTTTTTTAAATTTTTCCCTCATAACTTTGTTAAAAAAAAAGTTGTTAAAATGAAATTTCAGGGTTATACGTGAAAAAATACGTAGAATTTGATTCCATATTTAAAAATTCATTTTTACGAATTTTTGAAGGTGACAGCCCCCCATCCCCCCTATGGGGGGGATGGGGATGGATAGTTATGTTATTTTGTTCAGTGATTCTGTTAAATATACATATGCCAAATATCAAATTTTTATTTTTATTCGTAAAGACGGAATAAAGATTTTTATATTTATGGAATTATCAATTTTTTTAAAACATTTTTTCCGCATAACTTTAAAAAAAAAAAGTTGTTGAAATGAAATTTCAGGGTTATACGTGAAAAAATACGTAGAATTTGATTCCATATTTAAAAATTCATTTTTATGAATTTTTCACGGTGTCGACCCCCTCATCCCCCCCCTAGGGAAGGGGTGGGGATGGCTGATTTTGGTAAATTTAAAAATTATCATCTACCAATACATTTCCGTCGAAATTTTTTTTTTATCATCTCTGGAAGTATGCTAGACCCGAGACCCCTACATCAACCGATTTTTTAATAATGCACCTAATGAGCAATATCTAGGAATTAAGGTTAGTTATAATATTCTAACCTGCATAAATACAATCAAGTTTTTAAATACATACTACTTTTAGGTTGTTCTAATAATGGGCGTATCTGGAGCATGTAGATGCGATGAAATGGTGAACATGACAATAGACGATATAAAAGATTTAGGATCTGTTATTCATATAAAGATTCCTGATAGTAAATCTAAAAAGCCACGATCGTTCACAATTATTGGAGAAAAATATATAAATCTTTACAGAAAACACTTCTTTACGTCCAGAAGCTATGGAAAGCCGACGCTTTTTTTGAAATTTCAAAAGGGAAAATGTTATCGCATGGTCATGGGAATTCATACAATTAGTAACGTACCCAAAACAGTAGCAACTTATTTAAAACTACCGAATTCAAAAGATTACACCGGCCATGCGTTAAGAAGAACTTCAGCTACTTTGCTTGTGGATGGAGGAGCTGATATTACTTGTTTGAAACGGCATGGAGGTTGGAGGTCGAGCACTGTCGCTGAAGGATACATTGAAGACTCTTTGTCTAATAAAAAACAAACTACAGAAAAAATCTTGATGTCGAATTCTTCTTCACTGTAGCTGAATGCAGCTTCTCATGAGCGAAATTATGTCGACGTTGATGTAACAGAAGCAACAACAAGTAAGGAGTCACGGGAAATTTTGTCGATGAACTCTTTCAACTCTGCACAAAATTCGCTTGAATTGGAAGTGAATAAATCAGGTAGTGCATTAAATATGTGCGGTGCAACCTTAAATAACTGTAATTTTACTATTAATAATTATTATCGTTAATAAAGTTTAAAAGTTCAACTAATAATTATTTTCCCTGTTAAAAATTCTACTTTTTTGTACGGCCGTCAGCGTACAAAAAAGTACTTTTTTGTCCGCTCACGGCCGTACAAAAAAGTGGCGTCTGTGAAATCATACTTCAACATCATGAATTGACGTTAATAATGTCTACTTTTTTTGACGTTTGCGGAAAAACTTTATTTTTCTTTCCGAATAAAATTTATTTGGACAGTCTCTGTATGAACAATACACTCCCCCGTGATGTTTATTCATTTTATAAGAATAATAATATATAACACTATATTTTTATATTAATATTACCACAACGCACAATCGATTAGTCAAATAACACAATTAATATCGCCGATTGAACACCTTGAAACAATGAAGCAAACAAAAATGACGCTATGAATTTTGAGCACAGATTACATGATTTTGAGCATGTTTTGTGGTGTTGATTAGGTTAGCCGTCACCGTTATTGTGCATGGTTGCCAAGGATGTGGTTTGTAAATAAAGTATATATTTATGGTATGATTTCTATACATGATAATATTTTGGAACTTTAGTTCTTTACGTCAGGTTATGTTTGAGCAATCAGGGGTCGCGACGCAAAAGATCTGACTGTTACGTTACGTTATGTTATGTTACGTTGCTTCGTTATGTGCCTTGCTTGCGTGCGTGTGCTCTCTCCTGAGTCTCTCTCTCTTTTACGAAGCAGCGACTCATATGCTTCGGCCGGGAATCGAACCCGGGCCGCCCGCGTGGAAGGCGAGCATTCTACCACTGAATCACCGATGCTATATTAAAATTCTATGCAAAGCTGGTATACGCAGTGCTGGTAATCTACTTGAATTTGTTCGGATAAATTTTTACTATTATTTCCATAATTTTTTTTTGCGCGATTGATCTTTTTTGTTTATTTACAGCATCGGTTGTCAGGACGGTAGGATGTGTTTACTGGTTTTTAAGTTTAACACGTCGGTAAGTGGTTTACTTACCGTTCAGACGTCGAAAAGTAACAATTTCACCAAAATGCAAAATATATTTTAAACTGATCGAGAAGTATGAATGTCACTTTTGACATTTCGTTCATTTCGAAGAATTAAAAATTTAATACTTCAATTTTATGTTACCACTAATTTTTTGTGGTAAACGTACAGTTCTTGAATGTCCAATTTGTATAATGCTACGGTTTCCCTTTTTAAATATACGATGCTGTTATAAGTAGATGTTGCCAGTCGGAATCCCTCATGAAGGGTACCGTACCATTATTACCATTATCTATAATAATAAATATTCTGCTAAATATTTCAAACGTCTACCTGTTGTCGTAATTAATATCAAGCAGAATAATTATTTAAAAATAAAATTAACAATAAAAAAAAACTTCTTAACGGGGAATCGAACCCGGGTCTACCGCGTGAGAGTCTGGTTTGCTTACTACTGGACCACCGAGAAATATGCAAATTGTTTATCTATAACGTCAGATGTATTACATAATTTTTGCTTAAAAGGAACTAAAGTTCCTACCGTGTGTCCCGCGACACGTTCTACCTTTTTTAATTGTATAATTCTTTTAATGTTAATAAAATTGATTTAAAACAAGTAATTATCGAATATTTGTATCTGAATAACTATCACACTTAAAAAAATGCTTATGAAATATTTGACCTATGATCGTAAATTGAAGGAAATATTATGCAAATTGACAACCCTGATGAAAAATTTCGCAAAGCAGCCCGAACGGAGTCGACATAAGACGATGGGCATTTAAATGTGTATGTCCACCCATCTCTCTCTTTTTAATGTTCTCTGTCAAGCTTTCCTATCTGTTCTCTTTATAATATGTGGTAAAAGTTAGTTTTGTTCTATAATGACGGATGGTACTACAAAAGGGTAACCATAGGTGGGTACGTAACTGACATTTCAAAATGAAACAATTATTAATTTATTATTAGCTGTCAATGCTTATACCAAAATGGATTATACTGCAGATGAAAAAGTAGATATATATTCTGAATTTATGTGGAAAATTAAATAGTATGATATGCAAGCAGGATAGAGTACCGCCACATAATGTCGTATGCGATAAGAACATTTATGTAATCAATTTCATGTGTGGTTCGACAATAAGAGTACCATTGAATGGTCGCCAAATAGTCCCGACTTAACACCATGTGATAGCTTTTTATAAGGGTTTTTGAAAGGAAAAGTATTTTGATTCAAAAACAAATATTAACTAGATCACGGCAAAAGTTCGCGCGGAAATTGAAAATTTAAATGGTCATAATAACACAATAGATGACGCATTAGAAAATTTGAAACGAAGATATTACTCGTGCATTTATAACAATGAAAAGTCTCCATTGTTATATTTAATGTGGTATTGTCATTAATTTTGTTGAATTTCTAAATATACATATAGGTTGTTTTTGAACTTTATGTGAATTTATTTCTTATCTTATAGTCGGACCGGAAGCCATTATAGAACAAAACTAATGCTACACAATGTTATATATTTTTTATCAGGAAATGAAGGGCTACTCAAAACTATAAGAAAATAAAGGGTGTAATAGATAGATAGATAATTTATTAGTCTTTACCATCATACACATATGACATAAGACAAGTCATACACAGTATAAGACTATAGTTAAAACAATTAAAATTAGAATTAAAATGTATACAGACAACAGCATATAACAAACATTTGGTATAAACAAGAATATAAATGAAATAAAATAAAATAAAAAGTTACATTTTCAAAGTTTGGAATACAAAAGGATCCAAAATTAGGTGAGGAATTAAGAGATTTTACGCCACCTACTAAATTCATCTAGCGAGTAAAAACAATATTGTATTAAAAATTTTTTAAGACTAGTTTTGAATTTTTTGAGATGGTTTATTTGTTTGATATCATCTGGTAACCGATTGAAAAATTCACCCCCGGCATATGTTGGCGACTTTTTTAATTGAAAACGACTAAATTTGTTCAAGTGAATATCACTCTTAGATCTCGTATCGTGATTATGTATGTCACTATTTTTCTGAAGGTTGTTTTTGTTAATAAAGGTATAAATTAGAAGTTTGTAGAGATATAATATGCCTGTGAATGTCATGATGTTATTTATTGCTCTTGAAGGTGCTCCTACAGGACTCCTTGTAGTCTAAGCCAAAGATCAAACGAATAAATCTCTTTTGGAGAATAAATACTCGCCCAATTTTGCTTGCTCTACCCCATGTAGTGAATAGACAAAAATATATTTCGTAAAATATATTGTTTTAATTGATAATTGGTCAATACTTAGAAATGCGCGAATTATGTAGTTGAATGAACTACAGGAATTTAGTACACGTCCCTACTGTTGCCAGGTGCTTATTTATTGTAGTGTAAGCATTTTTGTTGGGTTATAGATTTGTAGACATGAATTTTAATAATTTTACAATTACATTGCAGCTAATTGCAGAATATATCAGTGTATAATGCAGATTCAGTGAATAATATTGATATAAATTAGATTTTAAACTATTAAAAGCAAAATATAATTTTTTTAATTTTTTACATAAACAGTCAATGTGATTTTTAAAATTTAATTCCATTCATAGAAATGTTGTATTTTCAGAAGTGTTGATCGTGGAATTTTTCTCTCATTTATAATAAGGTGATTTCTTTGACACCAAGAGGTGAACTCTTTCATGATTTTTCTTATTTTTTTAAGTAGCTTATCCAAGCTATCGGCTGTAATTATAATTGTAAAAGGGTAGATCGGTTATGTAAAGAAGAATCAAAAATGGTCCTAGGACACCACCCTGGGGGGTACCAGTAGAGGTGCTAAATTCGTCTGACAAATCATCTTCGATCTGCACACTGAGTGTTCTGCCAGACATGTAGGAATTAATACACGATTGGATTGGAACTCGAATGCCCATAGTTCTATTTTTAGGGATAAGTAGTGGGGATTGATAGTGTCAAATGCACGAGTCAGATCAAAAAATATACCTGCTAAGTATTTGCTTTGGTCGATGTTTTCATGTATATATTGTACCAGTTCAGTTGATATATTGAAGATGCATTTTATTGGGCACTCATTGTATACAAAATTCAGTCTGTTATTACATTTTTGGTCGGTACAGGTAAAATAATACAACTTTTATTTGAAACTTTTTTTTTATTCCCGTAATTAATGAAAATAAATGGGAGTCAAAATATAATGAGAAACCCTGTACAACTTGAATTCTTTTTCTCAATATTTAAAAACTAAGAATATTTATTTGTTCCGTAGGTTAGTATAGATACTTTCATACATTATCAATCATTCTACGTTCGTACAAAGCATATTGAAAAAATATATTTTTTTAAGGCATGAACAACTTTGGAATGGCATGGTCTCCTGAAAAATACCAAGACAGTAAGTATATGTAGCGTCAGAAGCTTATTAAAGAGATATCGCAAGCACAGCCGGTAAAATTTTAAAATTGTAGCTTATTGAAATGTATTAAATATAAAACTATAAGCTGTTCTATGTCCTATACAAACAATATTGTCTAGGAGCAATGAAAATACGAATATAGAATAATACTTCTGATAATACTTTCGTTTAAACTTGTTTTCACCAAAAAAAACTACATAAACAAGGCATGTTCTTTTATTCACCGGTAGATCTACCAATCGACCAACTGCGTTTTTATATTTATTGGTGGATTGTAGATTGAAGAAATGACGCGTTCATTTATTACTGTTGCATTAACCGAAATTGCAAACCACTCCACCGTTGTATCAAGGTGGTGGATAACTTTGGTGGTTCACAAAGTGACAGCTTAACCTCAAAAAACTAACGATTTTTTGAAGCAGTCAAAGAAATGGACGAATTAATAGAAATAAATTTAAAATGTGGTAACAATGTATTGACGGCGCTATTAGCAGCGTCAGAAATTGAAAAAATTTCAAGTGGAACTATCAGATGAACTGCTAATAATAACAATCAACTTAGAAATAGATTGTCAGTGGTCAGATGATTTAAATAACAACTGCGTTTTTTTATGTGCCACTGATGACTCCAACATGTCGTTGCAGCGGAGACTGACCTCATTCAACCAATGGCGAATAAATGATATAAAAAAACGTGCCTACAATCTACGTCAGTAAACGTCAACTTCACAAATGATTTATAATTAGGGTGTTGCAAATGGCGACTTCCGTCGCATTTTCTTATACAGCTAATGATTGACAAGACTCCATCCTGTCTGTTTTATGTTCTAAGTTTATATCGCTCTAAATACATCAACACGCTAAACGTCATTAACGTATGGACGAAAGTGCGCATCTTATATAAATCGCGAAAAATCTATTCGAGACATACGATTTATACAAGTACGACAAGGAAAATATGAGAAAAACTATTTGAAAGAGAGAGAAGAGTAATTGTACACAGTCAGCTGTTGCCAAATGTACTTATCTGTAAAAGTGATTCCCAATTTTTGTCGCCAACAATATTCAATACCAATAATTGTTAAATCGAAAGCAGTGTATAGGTTATTGCAAATTGTAATTTGTCCAAATTTTTTCTTCAATAGAGTACACGCATATTTCATATTTTGCTTAGATATCAATTTATAATAGTAAATATGATATTAAAAATTACTAATAATAGGAAATAAGCCAGTTTCCATTGGAAATTACTCCCAAATATTAAAATAAAATTCAAATTTCAATGCACTTTCCAACCACAACCCGAGGATTCCGAACGCCACCGATGATACGTGTGATGTCATATCTCTTGTGTTTACTTATGTCAATATGGCCCGTATTGCATTAGGTTATGTGTAGTTGTGTGTTTATATTGTATTTTAATCAACTATTAATTGCTTCATCGACGTAAAAATATCATTTATATGTTTGTCTGAGACCATTACGTGTTTGTGTGTGCTTTTTTTATTTCTAAAAGTCAACGTAAAGTGGAAAGTGGTCATAAATATTCGATATTTCCGAGGATATTTTAAAACTTTTGGAAGAATATATTTTATTTACTAGTTCAGTGTTCAGTGACGATTCATTCATATTTTGTGAGTAAAGATATGGCTAGCGAAGGTTTTGTAAAAGCACAAACTGATAACTTGCCCAAAGTAGACTGCTGCTTGAATTTATGAAGTCAAACAGCTGCTTTAATGCAGAGGAAATAAGAGGAGTTAAAGCATTATCGTAAGTACGATTTAAACTATGTATTATTTATATAATATATACCAACCATATTTCGATGTGTGATCGTAAGAAAATGATGTTTTTATGGTTGATTCCTAGACATATAGGTACATAACCTCAAACTATTTAAGAATAAAAATTACCAGCATATAAGTAGGTTCTTACATTAAAATGGTCTTCACAAACAAAAGTAGTAGTATTTGTCGAAATATTGTCTTCGATTCGACGCATAGCTTGCAAACATAATGCCCTTCTCTTAAGTGTATTTTTGCTTGCGCCACCAGGTAAAGTAACAAATATTTTATCTGGAGTTTTAATAGACGTTGATTTACACACTGGAACAATGCAATACTTGGAATACAAAGTTTTTTTTTCGGCTCTATCTATTTTTAAAGCTTTCAGAAACAAATTAGGTCACAAGAACTCAGAGCGTGATACACGAATAAGAACGTAAACAAATGACGTCACTCCATGGGGCAGCCATCTTTATGACGTAAAGCGCGTTTTGGCCGACTTTCAAATTTTATAATTTTTAAAATCGTTTTAAAAGTAAAGTTTATATTTTTGGAAAATTTAGGCATGCAAGGTGTTAGGAGACCTGATAAAGCGTCAATTCCCGCCAATAGCAAAATTTATGATTGTACCCTATTATATTATTTTATTCTTATTTGTGTTGATCTCGATTTTCTCCCACTAAATACGGCGTTGTCCTGTGTGTTAAAGTCATTTGCAAAATAAGTTATTTATTCCTTAGAAAGTACCAAACATTCTAAACTGGCAACGCTGCTTTCATATCAGATTGGTAGCTGGAACTGAACACACACCCAACGCTTTTATTCTTCTACCTCTTTCAAGTAGTTTTTCTTATATTTTCCTTGTAGAACTTGCTTAAATCGTATGACTCGACTAGACTTTTCGCGATCTGTATGTCAAAATAGCGAGACCCAAAAAATATCTTGCGATATCTCTCTATTACTTTGTAAGCTAGAGCTAATAGGCTAGATGGTTAACAAACTTTGTAGGTTTTGCTAACCAACTTAGTGGACCCGATCTTAATCAAGCTAGTCAACCAGAACCTTTACCTCAACCCGTTCAACCTGTTAGGCCAATTCAACCAGATTATTACAAACCAAAGGAATATGATCCATCGGAACACGTTGATCCACTAGTTAAGCCAGGTAAACAGAATTTATACACAAACTATTTTTATTTACTTGTCAAATGAACGTAGAAGTTGTTGATGTCCTTACACTACATCCTTTCTTCATTGAAAGTCGAATATTCTTGCTTGTATGGAATCTTGTAGTTTATATCTTGAGCAAAAGGAGCCAGCACCAATCTTAGTAAAATTGATGATTTTACATACCTCCATGTTGCGGTGGATCGTATTGTGGTGCGATCCAACGGTACATGTCGAAAGTAGGTATATGAAGCAAAAAAGTAGGTAACCATAAAGTGTTATGAGTGTCGCCATCTACATTTCTCTTGCTGAATAATGTCAGGTACTGGTATAATAAATCTCAGCTGAGAAAAATATCTTCTTTACCTTAGTTCATAATACCTAAAACTGTTTCTCACAGCGCCACTTTTAGATGTATGTTATGTATATTGGGGTGATATTCACTGAGACCCAAGCGATTTATTGTGACCAAAAGCTCATGAGGAAACCTTCACAGAATCACTTCGCACCACAGAATCTACATTCTTTTTACTCCATTATTTTGAGTTTTTTAAGGTTTCAGGCGACAGTGTCCCGTTAGAACTCCTGTTAAGACTCTTAGTGCAGTTTTGCTGTGACTGGGGCATTAATTATTTGTTCTCAATTGATTGTAGAAACCCAGAAGTATCTTTGATTGTCTGAGCCCTAGTAGATCTTCTTTCTTCGCCCATGCCTATTTTTTCCAATATTTTGCGTTGGATCTGATAACGCACAAGGGTTCCGGCCTCCAAAAGAATGTTTCAATAATGGCTTGTTTAAACATCACAGGAGCCACGAGAACAACACCAACCGCGACAATGGAACTAATTACTGGTCTGGGTCTGACCCCTCTGGACCTGTACGTCAAGGAGGTTGCGTTAATGGCCATGGTACGATTGCGCACGGCTGGTGTAAACCCCGAAGTGGGAGTGAGCCATTTGAGGTTAAGACTATGGCAAGAAGCGCTTACTGCGGTACCTCTGCTGCAGGCAGCCTATGATTCAAGTGAACCCATGTTTGTGTTTAATGAACCCTACAAAATACAAATAAAACAGAACACAGAGCCAGATGCTGCAAATGCAATACGCATATATACAGATGGCTCAAAAATGAAAGAAGGCTCAAGATGTGGAGTTTACTCGAGAGCACTGAGCCTAAGAATTAAGTGGGGAATGGAAAACAATACCAGCGTGGTTCAAACAGAACTGGCTGGTATCTCAATTGCTACAAAAGAACCAAACAGAAAAGGAATTTCTGGCAAAAGCATAACAATCTGCACTGATAGTAGACAACTGAAAGTAGACACTGATAGTAGACAACTGAAAGTAGACACTGATAGTAGACAAGCCTTGAACAGACAACGTGTTATATCAGGGCTAGTACTAGAGTGCCACCAAGATTTAGCTAACGCCTCGGCAGATAACAATATTATCTTGAGGTGGGTTAAAGGGCACGACAGGAGTAAAGGTTATCGCATTGCCGATTCTTTAGCCAAGGAAGCGGCTGGACTAAAAATTTTAGGACCTAGTGACACCTACGGCCTAACGACTTCGACAATTGCGGAACTAGCCAAACGTTACACCCATGCTCAACCCCTGAAGAGATGGGATGGAATCAAAGGATGCAGACTTGCCAGGATCACCCTGGGAGACCCTGGGAAGCTGGCGCCGAAGAAATATTTGGCAATGACCAGAAAAACCTACGTTTAACAGTAGGATATCTGACTGGCCACTGTCAACTAAGGAAACACATCCATACTATGGGGCTAGTGGACACACCCCTAGCAGGATTTGTGAACAGGAAGATGAAACTGTCCACCTTCCTGGGAAGGACAGGATGGACGATGACCTAGGAGGACAACTCCTCGGGAGGATGTACAATGGGTCACATGTGGTGCATGTGGTGCTGTGAGCCTACACTCACCCTCCCTACTATACAGATACAGATACAGGATTTTTCAGTCCCCCTCTCTGATAGTTTATATTGTCCTCGATTGTCCATTGTATTGTGCTTAAGTATTCCCATACCATAAATATTGGAACTGATTACTCAAGAACTCACTGCTTTAATGGCTTTAATGACTATCCGACATGATTATCCTTTGCCTTCTTTATCAATATAGTTTTTAGATTAAATGTTAATCTGCGGATCTTAGAATCCAGCTCTTCCCTCACAAAGATACACTCAACTAATTGATACAGAAAATATCTAATACAATATAATATATAAACTTTAAATTTTAGAAGGAGGATGGTGTAAACAAGCTACCTGGGGGTTAGTCTTTCCTATACATTGGTTCTGCAGGAAGACCATGCCAGATTGTAGAAGCGAAAAGTATAGAAATTGGTATCCTTTCACTTTCTTCATTTCTATGGTTTGGATTTCTTTTTATTCATACTTTATGGTTTGGATGATTACTATTATAGGTAAATAGTTATACATTTATTAATAATAACTTTATAAATAGTTATTTATACTATAAGGAATGTAAGTAAAATTTAGGACCACTTGTACAATAGTAGGTAACCGAGAGGTCACCGGCTGAACTGTGGTTAATGCTCGGTCAACTAACGCTTGTTCAATGCATAGTTAACACCTCGGTGACAAGCAAGTCAATTTAATCTGTCAGAACTGATCAGTTAATGTCAGGTCAAGTAATATTAATTTTGTTGTAATAAATGTTGAATAAATATGACTAGATTTGTTGATTTTGCAGGAGATTTTACTGATGATGAAGATTTTTTGAAACTGTTAGGTTAGGTAATGGCTGAAAAATATATCAAACAATCCTATATACTTAATATTATCGTAGGTTAACCAGAGTAAACCATGAACGTTCGGAGAACGAATGAATAGTTTTAAAATATTTGACGAACAAAAATTTAAACAAAGGTATTGACTTTCAAAAGTCGTGGTACAAATTTTAATAAATGAAATCTCAAATATAACAAGTAGTAATAATAATTGAATAGATGAGGCTTTTACTTGATGTAGATCCATACTAAATGATGGAATGAAACAATTTAATTTGTTAAAATCTACATTATACTAAAATGTGACGCGTTTCGCTAACACAGTAGCTTTCTCAGACGAATGGAGGTATAATGAAAAATTTTCAATTCATTACAGAATTGGAATACGGATATTGACAATAATATTATAATCTATTAAATTCAGTATTAAGGCACTGTATAAATTGAAAATTTCTCATTATACCTAAAACTCGTTTGAGAAAGCAACTGTGTTAGATAAACGCGTCACAACTTTAATTTTAATATAATGTAGGTTTTAACAAATTAAATTGTTTCATTTCATCATTTATTAGTAATAGTGATAATTTTTCCATTGTTATTAGTAACAAAAACGTTACGTTACGTCCTTCAAAACAGTGTCATAATGCTTTGTTTACATTACAGATGGGAGAAAAAATTCAATTATCACTATTAGATTAAGTAGAGTTATGGCAATTCATATAATTAGTAAAATCATGACTAAGAATAATGAAATCTATGTTGATTTTAAGGTTATACTATGGGTATTCCAGACACGGTAATGGGATTAACATTTGTAGCAGCGGGAGTGTCAGTACCCGATGCACTATCAAGTGTAGCAGTCATTAAGGAAGGGTAAGTAAAATTGGATTCCATAAATCATATACGCTGTGTTATTTATAAGATGCGACATAAGGATTCCTGTACATAACTGTCAAACGTAAGCAAACTTTTTTACCAAATAAAATAACGGATTTGGAAAGGTCGTTAAAAAATAAGTTCAAATGCACTTTTAATTTTTTTTTAAATTCGCTCTGGTTTAATGAAAAACTGGATAGTTATGTTTAAAAACGTCGAACTCCATTTTCATACAACTTTCGAATAATTTCAACCGTGTAGGAGACAGCCAGACGGGTAGAAGCACGGGAAATTTAAAAGTTAAAAGTGAAGTATCGCGGTTCAATTCCCCGCTGTGGTGTTTTCAGTATACGAAAATGTTATACTACTTTTTTAAACATAATCAAATCTGTTATTATTTTTTATCAGCGCTATTTGGTAAAAAAATTAGCTCGCGTTTGACAGTTTAAAGCAGGAATCCCTATGTCGCATCTAATAATTAACACAGTGTATGTGTTCATCTAAAAATATGTTTTATTGGTGCATAACCTTAACTTCAAAATTATTTTTTAATCCTGAAAATATGTATTTTGTTCTAAAACATTTTTTGGCACCAATATATTTTATAAGATGTTTTCTTTGCTCGAGTTGGCTTAGAGATTTCCCATTGAACATGTTACAGGTGTATCATATGGAAAAAGGAAAATAAGATAGGTTTTAAAGCATATGGAGGGAACTGGAGCAAATGTCTGTGCGCAACCTGCATCGCGTAACGCGTCTAAACAGGTGGCAAGCCCTGCCTATCACAACGAAACTTATATATCATTATTTCGATGTTGGTAGTTGCAAGTTGTCAATTTTTGGAACTTCTTTACGCCAGGTTATGTTTGAGCGACCAGGGGTCGCGACGCAAAAGATCTGACCGTTACGCGTTACGTTACGCTACGTTATGTTACGTTGCTTCGTTATGTGCCTTGCTTGCGTGCTCGTGCCTCCTTAGTCTCTCTCTCGTTTACGAAGCAGCGATTCATAATAATATGCTCCTGCCGGGATTCGAACCCGGGCCGCCCGCGTGCAATGCGAGCATTCTACCACTGAACCACCGATGCTATATTGAAATTGTATGCAAAGCTGGTATTCGCAGTGCCGGTGATCTACTTGAATTTGTTCGGATAAATTTTTACTATTATTTCCATAATTTTTTTTGCGCGATTAAGGGGTCTAGCACATTTACTTTTCGAAATACAGGGTGTTGAAATTTTGAAAACTTGAATGTTTTAATTCGATAAATTTAAAATGAATGGATAAATTGATTTGACATTTGGCAGGTTGTTTTTAAATGTAAAAGGGCATATTTTGAAAGAAATTGTAGTTTGTGTAATGCACGAAAACGAAGTTTGAGCACGACGCCGTAGGCGGAGTGCTCTATCGTACAAGTGCGATATGGACAATCCACACGAGTCGAGCAGCATATTTTTTCTACGACCCACTTTAGAAAAAATCTAGAAAATAAAAATTTCTATAAACTGTAATACTTATAACTTCAAATTAAACATTTTACAATTCAATTTTATGTTTCCATTAATTTTGTGGTAAACGTACAGTTCTTGAATGTCCAATTTGTATAATGCTACGGTTTCATTTTTTAAATATACGATGCTGTTATAAGTAGATGTTGCCAGTCGGACTCCCTCATGAAGGGTACCGTACCATTATCTATAATAATGAATATTCTGCTAAATATTTCAAACGTCTACCTGTTGTTGTTATTATTATCAAGCAGAATAATTATTTTTGAAAATAAAAGTGATAATTAAAAAAAAACTTTTTCACGGGAATCAAACCCGGGTCTACGGCGTGAGAGTCTGGATTGCTTACTACTCGACCACTGAGAAATATGAAAATTGTTTATCTATAACGTCAGATGTACCTATTACATAATTTTATAAAATCTGAGGTCCCCTTAAATACCCATTTTATTCTGTTTTAAGTATTTGTTGGTAATTTGTACGGATTATTTCTTTCAAGTTTATCTTTGTAAATGAATATTCTTGATCCAGTGCGCTTCTATGAGAAACTTTTTTTGACAAGTTATTTTACCGTTTCTTTTAAATTGAAAAAAGATGAATGACGGATACTAAACTCGAATGCTGATTGGTGGATTTCATATACGTTCTAGGATGTATATGAAATCATATCCGTTTAGTTAACTGATGGCCTACATTTCCATTTTGTAAACTGTGCAGAATAGTAGTTAGTGCAACTAATGTGGATATTAACAATCCGCACGAGTCGAACATTATATTTTTTCTACGATCTATTCAAGAAAAAATCTAGAAAATAAACATTTGAATATACTGTAAAATAAATATAACTTGAAATTAAAAATGTTCAACAATTTCATTCATAATCGTACCAATTCAATTTTATGTCTTCACTAATTTTTTGTGATAAACGTACAGTTCTTAAATGTACAATTTGTACAATGCTACGGTTTCCCTTTTTAAATATACGATGCTGTTATAAGTAGATGTTGCCAGTCGGACTCCCTCATGAAGGGTACCGTACCATTATCTATAATAATGAATATTCTGCTAAATATTTCAAACGTCTACCTGTTGTCGTTATTAATATCAAGCAGAATAATTGTTTAAAAATAAAATTAACAGTAAAAAAAATTTCCTCACGGGGAATCGAACCCGGGTCTACCGCGTGAGAGTCTGGTATGCTTACTACTAAATCCACCAAAGAATATGAAAATCGTTTATCTATAACGTCAAATGTATTACATAATTTTTTCTTAAAAGGAACTAAAGTTCCTACCGTGTGTCCCGCGACACGTATTACCTTTTTAACTATTTTTGGCATTTCTGTTCAGTGCTATTTTTATCATTAGTATTATTATGCTATCACATTACTAATTATTATTAATTTAACACAAAAAACGATTTAGTACAATATTGTTATTTGTTAGTCTTTCAATATTTCACTTAAAAGCAGTTAAAAGACTAAGAAACATGTATGATTAAAATGTAAAATATTGTAGAATATTATGCATATCCTGAAAGCTTAAAAATTCAAAAAGCCCGCGTCTTAAGAAGTGATGGTTCACACCTGTTGCCAAGATAGGCGCTAGTGGTAACTTCATGCCACAGACTGCTTCTTGTTCAAAAATCCTTTTATTAAACTTTCGATCTTATATTCATGTTAATTATTATTTCTAGATATGGCGATATGGCAGTCTCTAACGCGGTTGGGAGTAACGTGTTTGACATTCTCATTTGCTTAGGTCTACCATGGTTTATTAAGACTGCTATAATAAGACCGGGAACTACAGTCAAAGTCATAAGCAAAGGTAAGAATTTTAGGTATTTTTTCATGATCAATAGGTACGTAAACAGCCAGTCAATTAAGGAAAATATCTCAACCAAACATTTCACAAACAATTAATAATAATTTTTGATAGCAAATAGAGGGGGCTGAAACCATAGAGATACTACAGATAGAGGCAACAAGCCAGCTTTGAACCCGTCAGAATTAAAGAGAGAGAGAGATAGATAGTAGGAGATTTAAACTGTCTGTCTCTAATAGCGTGTATGCTATATATACACAGACTAGGGCGAAGAGTATCACTTTCCGCACGTGTTAGGTACACTTTTTTTTCTACTAGCATGCGAAAAAAACCCAAAAATTAACATAAAGAAACATTTATTATTAAATACATATCAACAAATTAATTATTATTATTTGACATTCATTTGATGAGGCTTATACCAAGGTCATCAAA
Organism: Galerucella calmariensis; assembly: GCA_910591675.1. NCBI lineage: Eukaryota > Metazoa > Arthropoda > Insecta > Coleoptera > Chrysomelidae > Galerucella > Galerucella calmariensis. Next base: position 32,285 of record CAJUYG010003196.1, read on the forward strand.
GAATTATTGAAACATACGTTTTTTTTATTAAAAATTATAGCAGAATTCTAATTTCTCAATGTTTCAGTCATTTGGTGAACTACAATCATACTAATATTACAAATATTCAAATATCAGTATACTTCAAAAAATTCACTTTTCCGCACTAGAGCGGAGTGAATCTTTCGACACTAAAATGAGTGCGGAAAAGTGGACTTTTTTCGCACGCTAGTTGAAAATAGTATATTACGTAACGTGTGCGGAAAGTGACATTTTTCACACGAGTGGGAAGTATTGTCTCACGAGCGCAGCCGAGTGAGACAATCTCACGAGTGTGAAAAATCACTTTCGCACAAGTTATGTACACTATTTTTCCTACGACCACGCGATATACTTTTACCAAATTAGGCATGTATAATCTTGCTTTTTTATGTAGATGTGAGAGGTTTTACATATGTGTATTTGTAAATACTTTATATGGTTTTGATTACTTACCTTTGAAATTGGCCCAGAAAATTGTGATTTTTATGCAATGGAAAAAAGTACCTTTATAAAAAAGTTAGAATTAATATTTAACTTGTTGCCTACCTGTAGGAGATTGAAAGTATTAACTAGCTATTTTAAGGATTCATTGTTCAAATAATTGAAAACGGATATTTATTGTTTTAATAACATGAAAGTCCAATAAATGTCGATATAAACACATTTTATTTTGGAGAATAAATAAACTGTTGTGTATATTTCCTTAGCGCTTATTAGTATCTTGGACAAGAACCATAAGCTACAACAGTGGGATGGCCGAGCGGTCTAGGCATCCGTGGGCTCGATTTTTGACAAGCAGTAGTGTGGTACGAGTCCGGGCTCGGTATTTTTTTTTAAATTTTAAATGAAATAAATAGATTATATTATATTATTATATGGACAGATCAACTTAGGAAATAAGCATTTCACATATACATATTAATTTGCGGAGTAAAAAGACTAGCATTTCTGTTAAGTATTTACTTAGGTGTATATGTATTTTTATTTTGTAGTAATTACAAAAAGACAAAATGACAAGAAAACTTCACGTAAGAGAAATGTCTAAAAACAAAACTAAACAAATATATCATAACAACAAGTTCTTAGACATCATAAAATCCTCTCTTGTAAATTTAAACTATGAGTCTCTCTGGATTCTGGCGTAACCTAGTGCTTCTTCGCAATGTTGATGTGGGTTGTGCTATGGGTATCGTTGTGGATACTGTTTCACTTCCAGATTGTTCTAGGAGTACATTCGTTATTTCATTTTCACTTTTAGATTCTTCTGGTATCTTGGGCACATTAGTTGTTTCATTTTCACTTTTAGATTCTTCTGGTATCTTAGCGCTCAGCTTTTCCTCTACACTAGAATCATTAAAATGTGAAAACTCAGGTACCCAATAATATTCGGGTGGGGTAGTTTTGGGAATTACTTTAGTAGACGCAATTTGATTTACATGCCTCCTTACTATTCGATTGTTGACTTCAACTTTATAAATGAGAGAACTTTCTCGTTGTAGAATTTTACCAAATTCCCATAAACAGGTCTTTTTTTTATCATAATTCTTAACTCTGACAGTCTCACCTATCTTAAATACAGGAATACTGGAATTTTGGATGATTTCGAAGGGTTCTTGGAATCTAACTAAATCTAATTTTGTTCTTATTTCCCTTCCCATTAATAACTGAGCTGGTGATTGGTTTGTAGTTGAATGAGGAGTTTTTCGATACTGCATAAGAAAATTTTGAAGTTTCAGTTCTAAATCGGTAGATTCATTTCCCATTTTTTTAAGGGCTTCCTTCATTGTTCCTACATATCTCTCCACCTGGCCATTGGAAGCTGGATGGTAAGGTGCGGTAAATTTGTGAATTATTCCATTGATTTTAAGAAAATTTTTAAACTCAAAAGATGTAAAAGTACCTCCATTATCGCTTACTATGGTTACTGGTAATCCAAAACGTGCAAATACACTACGAAGAATTGAAATAGTTTTTGAAGTCTTCAAGGTATTTGTAATAAAAATTTCTGGCCACTTTGAAAACGCATCACAAATAATTAAAAAGTATGCTCCTTGGAAAGGACCGGCAAAATCAATATGTAATCGTTGCCAGGGTTCTTTCGGAGTTTCCCAGCAATGAAAAGGAATTTGAGCTGCAGATCGCTGCATAGACTGGCAATGTAGACATTTTTTTGCCATATCCTCAATATCCAAATCAATCTTGGGCCACCAAACAAATGACCTAGCCAGAGCTTTCATTCTTACTATACCAGTATGCGCTTCGTATAGTTCTTCTAAAATCCTTTGCCGTAATTTCTCTGGTATGACTATGCGAGATTCTTTAACAATGGTACCTTCGTTTAACGAAAATTCAACATCTCTTCCTTTGTACCCAAGTTCTTCAATCTTCCTCCCAGTTTGCAAACAATTATAAACCTTTTTTAAAACTAAATCTTCCTGAGTTTCTTTAGCAATTTCACGATGAGTTACCGGCAAAGTGAGAATTTGTTGCAGCTGATAAATTGTAACGGAATCCATGGTATTATGTAGAGTTTCTGTAATATTTTGGGGTAATCTGGATAACGCATCGGCATTGGAATGTTTTTCTGTCGAACGGTAAATAATTTCATAGTTAAAACCTTGAAGAAATTGGGCATAATGTAGCATGCGTGTCGCAACTATATTAGGTAACTTTTTGGTAGGGTGAAAAATTGAAACTAACGGTTGATGGTCGGTGATCAGTATGAACTTTCTGCCATAACAATACTGGAAAAATTTATTGCAAGCCCAAAAAATTGACGTTGCCTCTTTGTCAATTTGGCTGTAGTTCTTCTCGGCTCTTGTAAGACTTCTTGAAGCAAAAGCAATGGGCCTTTCGCTACCATCTGGAAAAATGTGTGATAAAACT
>CAJUYG010003197.1:0-17059 GCA_910591675.1 Galerucella calmariensis
GGAATTATTAAAATCAGGTAATCGGTCCGCAATTCGAGGCCGCCGTAGAAAGTATCTAGCCACCCTTTTTTGATTCTCTTTATATGTATTATCAATACATTCAAGAAGTTTGACTGATTTAAAATGACTCATCAATTAATTAATATTAACAATGTTATTTTATAATTTTTGACAGCAAGTGGTAGTTTTCACTTTTATAAAACAGACGCGTACAATGGCACGTTATAAAAAATTAACTAGAAGATGAAAAAATGAGCCTCATCCAAATTTTTTATGCAAACCGTTGCAAGACGAGAAAACTGAGATGTTTTGCCATTTCTTAAGCTTCATTTCCTAACCTATAAATATATTCAATTACCTTATTTTAATGATTATTTTTTCTATGTTCCAGTGTTAATATCAAAAGAAACGATTAGATGGACACAGTAAATGAATAATAGAAATATCCTTTTCCATTTGAACGATTTCTGAACCAAAACAAAAAAGATCCATTCACACAAAAAGTTTTAACGGGTTTTTCGTACCATTAAACGTCACCGGTGCTATGAAATGTGTTAGTGAACTGCCTCCTGTCACACATCCTGTACTAGCCCATATATCACCCACTTCCTGATTATTTCAACTATTGTTATTGCTCGTTGAAAATTTTGTTCCGAAATCGGTATGCGGTTGAGAACGCAGTGGCGTTAACAACCCTCACATTTACGGAAAATATTTGATTATCAAATCAGATATTGAAATCCAGGTGAAAAATTGAACATTCCAGCTCCCGGACGGTATATTTCGTTCAAATTCGGGAAATGAATGGAATATTATATAACCAGGATTAGGAGGCATTTATTAGGTGTTGAGCTCACTGCTGGGGTGGAAGCCAAGGTAATAGTCTTTGACCGGAGCACAAATAATGAAGCCTCCTCCTCAGATTATTATATCCCAGAAAGTGGCAATCTACGTGCGGGAACCCTGTATAAACACAAGGGTCTTCCGAAGGCTCAACTACGAGAGCCGAACGTAAGCCCTCGCTAGTAGATTCCTACCTACATCAAGCTTTGCCTGTCCAGCTGTATAAATACAAAATAATTCAAATTATATGCTACTATTTAAAAGTAACACCCTAAATCTGCTGACCCAAGCTGCAAGAAACGTTTCTAGCCGCAGAGCTGTTTGGGTGCCACACCATAGAGATACTACAAATAAAGGCAACAAGCCAGCTCCGAATCCGTCAGCATATAAAAGAGAGATAGAAAGTAGGAGGTTCATGGTGTCTTTATCTAATAGCGTGTATGCTATATATACATAGACAAAGACAGAAAAACCTCTGATCGTCTATCTCGTTCTCTCTCACCGGAGCTCAGACCGACATTCCCACTTATACAGCGTCATATGGCTTGTTACCTCTATGGGCCGCACACGGTAGTCAACTTCAGAAGGTATCAGAGGCAAATAGGATGTGTGGATTCATCGTAGGAAATTGCGAAGGTTTCACCAATCTCGTTTGTTTGAAAACTTTGTACTTTTCTTATATTAAATCTAAATTTGAATATTGTTCCAATGCATGGAGTTTTCATTACAGCGTCGATAAATCCTGTATTGGAATTGTATGAAGAAATTTTCCTGAGTACTTAGGTTCCAGAGTTAATGTTACCTACCCACAAGAAGGTATTCAATATGATTTTCCACAGTTGAGTTCCGTCGACTTCTCGCTTCTCTGTCATGTCTCTTCAAGCTTGTACATTGTCCTATTGACTATTCAAGTTAACTGGAGCTGCTAAATCTCAACGAGGCTCAATATTATGATAGGCAAAGCTTAATGTCTTACAATAATAGTGCTACAACTAATCTCTTAGTAGAATCATCTTCATCATCATCATATTTAATATATCATTGAAGTTTGCAATAATTGCGATTTGTTTTTTCACAGTATTAATAACATTAAACTGATAGCAGGTGATATGCACTATTCAATTTTCCTTCGTTTTTTTGCATTTTACTTGTATTTTATTTTTCATTCTATAGTTCACCGCTTTTATCGTTTTTATTTAACTGCTTTCATATTTAATCTAAGCATACACTTATGTATTGCCATTTGTAGGAATTGTAAAATCTGTTGGGCAATAAATGCTATTACTATTGCTATTATTATTTATGGTTATGCTAGTTCAATAATACAAACTCGCAATTGTGCTGGTAAAAACATGGGTTATTTCTACGGTTATTATTATACTTGAGAAAAAAAAATCATGTCGTTGCAGTTCCCAAATTGACCATTCCTTATGAATATTTTCTAGAAATGCTCTATTCCTTTTCGTTGTAAATATTTAACTGACCTTACCTAGAATATCTCTATGGGTGTATTGCTAAAGGACATAACTCAGTTTTTCATACTTTTCAGGAGAGGCGAAAAACTAACAAATTCTAAAACAATTTTATATTTCGAGATTTGGTCTGCATAATGTATTTTTTGCCTTAATCCATTTTCTTACTTATTTTTCGAAAAACTGGCATTTTTTGAAAATTTTGGAACTCAACCCATTGAAACACTGTGAAGCAATTAGAACAAAAGACATATCTCGATATATTTCCCAAAATTTTCATTCTGTAATAAGTCAAAAGGATATATGCTGAGAAATGCCATTCTGCTTGAAAGAAAATTTAATTTCTATTAGTCCAGTTAAGATATAACTCGAGTTAAGCCTTAGCGGTCTTATAATATTGAAAAAAAAACAAAGCAAAATATAGTAAGTACTGCTTTTATTTCAACTAAATATTAAAATTCTACATCGCTCATTAATCGATCGATATCCGGATCTGTGTCGTTGAAATCCAGTGCATCTTGCGTTGCATTCGGGTCCATATAAAACTTTCTGACAAAATAACGGCTTTTCATCGGCGATTCTGCGTAAATGCGTTATATCAATCAGGCAAAAGGGTATAACTCGCCACTTAAACCAGAGGAACGAAACTTCACATTAAGTTAAAAGGACATATCTCGAGTTATGCCTTTATGTCTGGTTGTGAATGCATTAGACTATTAGACATAACTCAATTTATCCCTTTTAGTCTTAAAACATTTTTGTTCCACTCTAAAATAACTATAATTATGTCTTTTTACCTAAGAGAAAAAAATTGTTTTTCAGAAATATATGATATTATGACCTTTTGCTTGATTGGATATTTTCAAATATATCTGTTATGCCCTAATTTTAATGAAATTTTTAGGAATTAAGTTAGAGGAGAGTTGCTTTGATCGTACCAATTCTCGTTTTTCAATTTATGTAGCTCGCATACTGATAGTTGTTATGCCCAAAATTATTGTATAGTTAAATCCATTCTTTCACCACCTTATAAATTTTTTTAAATGTGGTACAAGTTCATTTAGTATTCGAAAACAATAAATTACTAAGGCCCTGCAAGTGGTACAATGAAAGAAACTAGTTGCCTTCATCGTACCAGGGGGCTCCTTGATCGTACCCTGCACAATTCATATGTGGTTAATATCGTATAAAATAAACTACAAATAATAGACTTATGAACATTCTCTTCATTGAGTCCCTTAACCCATGCCAAAGACGTTGCAGTGGGTTCTCGCAAACTGAGTTCTGAATGTGAGCCTTGAATCCATAATACCATTTTTTCTCCGCTAATTGGGTTTGCTTATTAAAATTATGGGGTATATGGCTTTGTTCAGCTATCTAGAATGCTAATTTCCTCACATCAGTTATTGTCAATCCAAACATTAGGCTTTCAAGACGTAAGATGTGGTCAAGCAATACTTTTTATACATCTTCGGGTAATGTGGTTTGCTTCCCGATGATCTTGACTTCTCCATTAGCAGAAATATTTGTCTCCTTTTGATGGCGGTTGAAAGTAGGTTTAGGAATGTTATATGTGCGGCAGCAATCGTTAAACCCCATATCTCCGATCCGAAAAGAAATAAGAGCACGATGCATATCATCTTCGGTCCACGCTCCATATTTCCTTTTTGACATCTGGAACACACACATAGATGTGTATCAGACATTAAGTATCGTTTAAAAGTAACCGGTACGATCAAGGGAACCTTAAAATGGCGGTAAGATGAAGGAACATTAAAGTGTTACGACGAAGGCGACTCGTCGTCGTAGCGGGAAATATAGAAATCCTAACCCGCAAACAAAACTACGGCGGAAACTGGATAATTTTTCATTACTTAATTAAGTGTAACGAATAAGTATATGTACTAAAGTGAGTTACTCTTATCGTAAAAGGATCTGTGAGCTTACGAAAGATGGTGAAATATTACATGGAACCAGCCACAAATACATAAACTAATATGAAACATAAACCACTACAAACAAACACGTGCAATTTTTGCTACTGACTCCACAATAGCAAGTATTTATTGTAGCCGCTTGAGTGCTCTAGCATCACTGTTAGTGAGAAAATAGGAGCTGGTACGATGAAGGATACGGTATGATCATGGCAACTCTCCTCTATACCGTTTTGTCATATTATAAAGCTATTTTTTTAAGGGCCGGTCTTACAAGAGAGGTTTATACTAGGTATAGTTATTCTAGGAATAAAGTTATACCAGAATTTATACCTAGAATAAAACTAGTTGGTTTTACGTTGTTTTTTTACACCGGTATAGCAATTCTTACTCCATTCTTACTGGAAAGAAAGAAAAAAGAAATTCCTGAATGTAAGTAGTTCCTTCAGTTATGTTTCTTGAAGGAATCATGGAATCTTCAGTTTATTGTTAGTTCTCCAGTATTCTAAGCTTTTTGAAAGTGGCTATTAGGAGACCTGTCAGAACTTTTAGTACTGAAAAGTCTTGGTCTTTGTCTCGTTCATTTTACCTATAACACATTCTATTCACTACTAAAGATCATCAAAACCAATTTTGTTTATCACTAAAGAAAATACATCATCAAGAAAACCTTTTTTGATTATAGGTTTGTTAAAAAATTTCGCCAAAATTAGTTTTTATTTTGTATTTTCAACTTTAAAATGTTAATCGTCGAACGTCTCTGTTTGCAGCTATGGTTATTGCTTGTTTCGAATTTTGTTCGAAAATCGTCGTTCTGCGTCGAACCATAACCAAATTTATTGAGCAAGCACAAATGCCAATGGCAACATTTCACCGAATCTTCTTTTTATTAAATTGCGTTGTTCGCTTAATTGAGACTACATTTATAATGAATATATGCATATAGCGTATGAAAAATCGAGTAATTAACACTATAGTCGTTTCTTTGTTTTTTTCACTATAAAAAAACAGGAATAATGTGGATCTATTTTATACTTGAAATTATGATAATGTGAAGAAGTGGGTAAGTACATATAATTTGGTTCCCATATTTTAAGAAGGGTCAGAAAAAATGTGTAGCACTCGTCTATCTGTAGTTATTATGATCATTCATAGAAACATATGTATTGAAAAGTTGTGAACAAAGCAAATATGGTTGAAAGACTACAATCTTTCAAAAACAAAGTAATTTCACTTGCAGATCTTTCAGTAACTATAAAAGGGATTTTCGTTTCATTAAATCATAATATAAAACCAAGGATGTTTCATAACTTGCCTTGAAAGCATATTACAATTAATATAATTTTCCCATACACACACTCACATACAGTTGGGCCCTTTTGTACAAAGCCACTGTCTTTGTCGGTGAAATAGACGTCTAATTTAATTTGTCTTGTATCAACAATTCTTATTATACCTCATTTCGGAGTATTGCCGGCAGCGTTTCATGTAACGAGCTGAAATCCAATTGCAGGTTTCACAATGTACCATTTTAGTAGAATATATAGTGTCATTGTACCTCGACACATGTCTGATTAAACATCTAGAGATAAAACTCACCACTTGCAAATATTCTGTGGTGTTCAATTTGAAACTAGTCAAAATTATTGTCACATCGAATAAGTATGAGTTTATACTGAGTGTTTATACGTTTAACAGTATATGTTTCAGGTAAATCTATCAAAGACATGCTCTTATTTTTATTTGTTTCATTTGTAACAAAAAGGTAATCGACCATAGGATTTTAACAAGTAAGACGGAGATAAGGAATATCATTTCGAAGAGACAGCGTTGTGAACATTTGGAGTGAACCGGCTTCCTTTTCACTACAATAATTTCAGCTGGCAAGGTGTATTATGTTGTGGTCCAAATTTCACTCGGCTTGCTATCGGTGCTTGAACTGCTTTGTGCCAATCAGATTTCACTAGAGTCTTCACTACTCCTTGGAGATGGTACGATTGCGCACGGCTGGTGTAAACTCCGAAGTAGGAGTGGGTCAATTGAGGCTAAGCCTATGGCAAGAAGCACTTACTGCGCTACCTCTGTTGCATGCAGACAATCATGCAATTGAACCCAGGTTTGTGTTCAATAAACCCTTCAAAATACAAATAAAACATATACAGATTACTCAAAAACGAAAGAAGGCTCAGGATGTGGAGTTTACTCTAGAGCACTGGGCCTAAGGATTGAGTGGAGGATGGGAAAAAATACCAGAGGGGTTCAAACAAAACTGGCTGGTCTCAATTGCCACAAAAAACTAACCAGAAAAGGAATTTCTGGCAAAAACATAACAATCTGCACTGACAGTAGACAAGCTCTATTAGCCTTGGACAGACAACGTGCAATATCGGGGCTAGTACCAGAGTGTCACCAAGATCTAGCTAACGCTTCGGCAGATAACAATATTATCCTGGGGTTGTTTGAAGGGAAGGGGCTAGACTGAACATTCTAGAACCCAGTGACATCGACGGCCTGACGACTGCGACAATTGTGGAACTAGCCAAACGTTACACCCATGCTCAATCCCTTGAGAGTTGGGATGGAATAAAAGGATGCAGTCTTGCCAGGATCACCCTGGGCGTCCCTGGGAAGCTGGCGTCGAAAAAATACTTGACGATGACGAGGAAAAACCTACGTTTAACAGTAGGATGGCTGACTGGCCACTGCCAACTAGGGAAACACCTCCATACTATGGGGCTAGTGGACACACCTCCATACAGGATGTGTGAACAGGAAGATAAAACTGTCAGGTATGCCTTATGCGAGTTTCCGGAGTTTTCGTCAATAAGAGAGTGTGTGTTCGGTGAGTCTTGGCCTACACTTGCCGATATAAAGGAGATGTCCGGCTTCCTGGGAAGGACAGGATGGACGATGACCTAGGAGGACAACTCCTCGGGAGGATATACAATGGGTCACATGTGGCCTAAGTGCTGTGAGCCTACACTCACCCTCCCAACTCTACAGATACAGAAATACAAGTACTTCTGGGAGATGCGGACTATTATATTATATTTTCCAAATCACTATAGTCGTAACTCTCAGCTATCAGGCACACGGATATTTCCAGTGACAGTTCGTATGTGAGAATGTCCGAGTTGATTTTGCCACCAACAGTTACAAGTGCCAAGTGAATTGGACCATGCATAAGCAGTTCGAGCTTTTATAGCATTACAAGCACAATTCGGAACGCAGCATAATGCATTTTGTTAGTTGATAATACTGCGGTAGAGAGAAACTGGTTCACTCCAAATGTTCACAACGTGTGTCTCTTCCAAGTAATATTCCTTTTCTTCGTCCTACTTGTTAAGATCCCATGGTCGACTTAATTTTTGTTATTTTTTTTTTCATTGTTTATTATTTTCGTTGTTTTATTTTGTTATGCTTTATTTTGGTATAAAATATTTTAATGGTCCTTGTAATGAAACTGTAGTATTCTGAATGTATGCTGCATATTCAAAGCGTTGTTTTTGAAGCAATAAAAGTCAAAAATAAAGAATTCCAATTACCGAAAGTTTAGTTACGTGACGGAGCCAAAATTATTGCTTGCAAACTTTGTGTCTATCAGTAATGTACCCCATTAATTCCAATTAGGAGGGGAATTCAGTTCGTGTCAACCGAAAAATGTAACAAGAAAAAGATTATAAATTTCCACCGGCGCTGTAAATTAGTTTGACTGTTCAACTGAAAATAACTTAAAGTCGATAAAATGTGCATTCCATTTCAATTTGCTGGAGTTCATAAAACCTGATATATTCAGTGATAAAATGATGCATTTTTAAATATTGAGTTATTTATAGAAAGTACAAGGAAAGTGAGATGAGTCAGCGACTTTTTTCAGCTTTCTGCACAGTAATATAAAAAACAACACTGCTTCCGTCAACTGTCATCTATTATTATATAACTGTCAATTTTGTAGCCAGCTGCATCAAATTTTGTTTCATTGCTATCAAAAACCAAGACCGAGAATTCAAGACCAAAACCAAAGTGCACGGCTAAACAGAAAATTACTTTTTGCAATTCACTTACGAAATGTGATCATTTTGACACTCATTTTAGTTGCAAAACGTGGTACATTTTGTCTCTCAGGGACAACAAATCCATTTATTTTTACTAAGAATACCTAGTTTTATTATGAAATTAATTAGACAACTACATATTATAATATTTTTATTGAGAAATCACTGTAATTTATTATAAATATTGAACGTACAGTTTTGAAACGTATTGCCTTTTCAACGTTTGTATATCAGCACCAGCAACTGACTGCAGTAACGTTGCAGACAATCTGCGAAATGCATGACTAGTGTATATTTTAGGATTTTGCAAGCCAAGGAATGCTGCTATAATTTGTTGATGCCAACAGGTTGAATATTGCATTTTCCGTTTCGATATCCGCGGAAAAAAACGATTATTTTTTACATGGTTTGGACGCATTTGAATGTATTTTCGGACTAATGCAATCAGATTAATTCCATCAACATCACCTTCGGTTATTGTGAAAATTCTTTCAATTTTTGTCTTCGTATCTGGAACACTTATTTTAATAAAAGAACCGCAGTCGCTAACATCCTCGGTCCGCATATTTAGTAATTCATGTCTTCGGCAACCTCCTGCTATCTCAACTATAAAAATTACTTTTAAACATAAATAAATGTGAGCATCAGCTTCTATTAAAAATCTACTGAAATCTTCCTCACTAAATGTTTTTGATTTCTTTGGCCGATATCCTTCCGCATTCCTTTTCAAAAAAGCAATCAAATTTGTAAACCTACTGATATCCACATTTTTATTGACATAGATTGTTGTTCGTAACATCGAATAGTGACTCCACATCGTCGACGGTTGGAATATTTTGGCTTTGTATGAAAAATAAGCAAAAAGAACCTTTTCTGATACCGTTTTTTCAGTATTTATCTTCTTCACTTCGCACCACTTTTGGAAGTTAGAATAAACTGTTTCATATGTTGCTTTTGACTTACTTGGCAGTAAATTTGCTACAACAGCTTTTGCAACTTCTTCAACGTCTGAAGGTAGGGACTCTTCAGATTCGCTCATTTTTAAGGACAGAATGGACAGAAATAACGAATAAATGTGGTTATTTTGACAAATATGTCTTAATATTTGAGGTTTTGATCATTGTTGTAATGGTTATCTCCATAGAAACAAACAAGCATGGCTTTGATAGTATTTAAAATTTCAATGAAACGTGATGAAAATTTTCTTTTTTCATTTTCGTCAACTGAATTACAAAAAAACTTGTATATAAACACGATGCAAAACGCCGTGTTTTTTGCACACACATCGTCATATCTAGTGCAAAAACACGTTCATTTTGCAACTAGTTGTATAAATAGCTATTCACTCTAGATAGCATATATGAGAATATTCGTCTCAACTTCAATATATGTTGCTGATCATTTATAATTCATAACTATCAAAAGAATCTTGAGTAACAAACTATATGAGCTACACGAAGACAAAATATACAAGACCAAGACCAAGAGCGGTCAAGCAAGACAGAAACCGTTACCAAGACTCTTGGTATTGGTTTTGGATTTTGCTTCGCTCATCACTATTTATTGGATTTGACGTGGTGCTCGAAATAACCTATTGTCACAAAGAATCAACTGGAACAGATCAATAACACAGTCGAACACAAATTTGAGATACGTATTATGTTTACAAAATTATTATTAATTGAAGAAAAAAATGTTATAATTTGTTTTTGTTGATTGAATAAATTGAAACTTCCCTATTAGTCCTGCGGCTATTTCATATTACGCATCTTCCATGGTTGAACGTATAAACTTTTACGCCTGTCTGTTTGTTAACATAAACACCGTTTTGCACAAATTTTCGTTTTGGTAGTTTATTTTTCATTATATTGAGGAAATATGGTTCACAATGAAGACCAATACGCCTCGGGATTTGTTTAAGTTACAGCGACGTTTGTTGATTTAAGCTGGTGTTAACTTATAAGGAAGATCTCGAATTTGCAAAGCCTTCTCTATAGTAAATAAAAATTTCAAATTTCAAAAAATTTGGGGAATGTAACCAGCAGTGTAAATGTGCTCCAAGGCTTTATTTTGATGCCCGATTGTACCACCTTGGCTTAACAAATGAGCGAGGCTTAAAAAATTAAGCTCTGTGTACTGTTATTCCAGTGGAGTTTATATGCACAGAGTTTTGATCACAACTTTGTCCATTAAAGTGGAGACATACGGTGTTGTACGTGAGCGTGGCTGTACTGAGTAAAACATGGTGCAATAAGAGATTTGAATTATCAGTAATCTATACTTTGTTATAACCCTTTCACTCGAACTAAATTAGTGCAATCAGGCGTGAGGGGGTCCTGGGTAAGTGAAGTTTTGTACTGTAAGATCGGTTTCCTAGGCAGATCGTTACTATGGTTCATTTATAATGAGTTTGCAATTTTGACATTTGTAGTAACAATTGCAGCCACTGAACAAAATCTAAATATCCAAAGTGTAAATGGAATAATTAATCTTAGAGGGGGAAGTTACGGTCCAAAAGTTAGCTGCCGTGTCTGGGGTTGCCAGACTTTTGTTGTCAAAATCAGACCATTTTATCAGAATTTCTTGTGATGGTTTGTCGTTTTCATTCGCATTCTATAGTTTGTTGTTTACTATGTAAATTGTAGCTAAGAGAGGGGTCCGGTGAACTATAGGGACACACGAATTTCTCAGTGATTTTGCGAAAAATCGATAGTACTCACGTATTTTGAGGATTATCCGTCGAAAAATTTACGGGTTATATACAATTTACAGAGAAAAAAACAAAAAAAGGTTTTTTATCGCCACTTGAACCATCACTTTTGGACTAAATATTTTATACAAACAACCGTTTAAACGTATCACACTGAACGGAAAAGTGATGAACAACATGTTTTCTCGCTAATAATAACAACATTTCAGTGAGTTTTTCCAAAATATTGTTTAAATTACCACTTTTATAAATATATATTTGAGAGGCTTCAAATTTGCAAGGAAAAAATTGAATCAAATGACAAATGACATAGAACTGTGACATAAAAGCTCTAGCGTAAGCAGTAGGGTGTAACGCCGAATTTGTAGTAAATATATAATATGATTTCGAACAGGAAATGTGGATCGCACTGCTTTAGTGATGAATGCAATGTAATACAGACTGAGTTATTCAAGAAGGGGAAAGGAGTATAATCAGTGGATTAGTAATTCCCCTTCTTGAATCACTTGATATGCGTGTTACAAAGTATTGGATATTTTTCAACAATGAGAAGGGTAACTGCATGTATGCATTCAATACTTTGGTACGCGCATATCAAGTAAATCAAAAAGGGGAAGGGTGAATCCAATGTTCATATTCCCTTCCCCTGCTTGAATAACTTAATCGCCATTACAAAGTATTGGATATCTTTTAAGGGGAAGGGTGAATCCAATGTTTATATTCTCTTCCCCTTCCTGAATTACTTAATGTTCATTACAAAGCACTGGATATCTTTTAAGGGGAAGGGTGAATGTAATGATTATATTTCCTTCCCCTTTTTCCAATACACAATATGGATATCAACAAATACAAAATGTCTGTAATTTCATTTATTTTCTTGAGTTTGGGTTGAATAAATTCAATAAAAAATATAGTTTTAATAAATATTTGATTTCGCATGTCAATAATAATGTACAAGAATACCATAATTCTCAAGTAATAAATTGCCGCTGCAGAGTTTTATGTTCTGTAGGTTGCATAACTCTCATATATATCATATTATTCTATTGATATAAATTTTGGTTTCTTATGGTAGGTATATATAGAGTATAAAATGAAGTGAAGAGGCACAAACGTAATATTTATTTAAAAATGAAATGTTATGAACAATTTTATTTTTTGTTGTGACCTAAAAATTTATAATCTCATTTAAATTGAAAGCACGATACACTTTGAAGATGAAAAAGAAATTCTAGAGAATGCATATTTAGATTTATGGTTTTGGATACGAATTACGTTTCATGAAAAGATATCTGTCAATTCTGTCATTGAAATAATTCACATACAAATTATACTTTGGCAAGTTTATCTGAAACCGTGAAAGGAATGCAGTCGAAAACGTTCGACATTGCCACGTTTAACTATAAAAAAATAGAAGAACTGATTATGTAGTGATAATAATTATAAATGGGTCTTTTTATTATTAACAATATTAAAAATATGATTAAACGTTAATTTTATAATGTACTTGTTTCCTTGGATTTATTCTATTAACATTATTTTCCAATTTATGAATATTAAAAGAGAACACTTTTCCAAATTTGTTATGGGATTCTTAAAGCTCTGGCAACGTTGTACGAAAACCATAATGACCACACCCTCCGATTACATAATTGGTGATTTTTATCGACCAGGTTACTTCTTATTGGAAAGCGCGTGCGTATGTTCTTCCCTCTCACTTGGTCAATTGACTGATATTGATTTATCCAGTGGTGTTCGTATTGTCAGTTACCTTTGTAATTTCAATTTTACTTGGTAAAATAGGTACCGTACGCCATTTGTACGTTTGACAGATATACGCCATGTTTTTCCTCGCCTCTTACCGACGCCCCGTAGCTACAGATAAACTTGCCAAACTATAGTTGTCTTTCAAATATGTATTTTATAAAAGTGGTGATAATTTAAATGATGTTATGAAAAATCTGACTGAATTTTTCTCACAGATAGCGAGAATAGATGTTGTTGATCTCTCTCCTGTACAGTGCGATACAGTTAAACTGTTTTTTGTAAGAAATATCGGGCCAAAAATTGATGGTTCGAGTGGAGAAAAAAAATATTTTATTGGATTTTTCTCTGTAAATTGTGTATAACCTGCAAATTTTTCAACGGATAATTTTCAAAATAGCTGAGTACTATCGATTTTTCACAAAATCAGTCAAAGAATCGTGTGTCCCTATAGTTCACCGTACCCAAAAGGAAGTATCGAACACTGCGTCGCAATGCATGAGTCTTTATCAAGTGGTTGCAAGGAGATGGTAGCATCCCTAATATCATATTCTGAAAGATAACGGGATAATGGTGGACCGCTAATTCTCATCACATCTGTGAGAGATGTGTAAGTTTTTAATAAAAACATTGTTACTCAATACTGCAATAACGATGCAATTCAACATGTGCATGAAGATAACATTTTTTCTTACTTCTTTGTCCCTCGATATGCCTGTCCATGAAAACTCCAACAAACAATCGGAGACAAAAAGTATATCGACTATTTTGTAAGCTATTTTGACACCATCCATGGTACCTGATGTACCACCGATGGATTGTAAAAATGCTGTTATTTGTTGTTTCATGACATTATTACTTTGTATGGATGTTTTTAAATATTCAATTTCTTCATCCGTTTGAAGAGGAAAATTGAATGTTTCTAAAAAATTTGGCTCAACTTTTTCTTTTGATATACCTTCATTATGGAAACATTTTTTTACTTGCAGCAATGAAAATATTTTGTCCAAAGCTAAATTTGTTTTAACTTGATATTCTAATACACTTCGATTTAATTCCGATATATTTGTTTTTTCCAAATCCTGTAATGTTTTTTTTTTATATCCGTTACATCATTTGCTTCCATTGTATATACTGGTGAAACTTCCACATTACTTTCATTATCATCAACTGGTTTCTCATCTACTATATTAACTACTGTTCCTGTTTCATAAATTGGGGGTTTCTCCATTGCCAACAACATCTGGTTATTTCTATTCTCAAAACATTGAGATAGTTGGACTGACATGGGAGATCTGAGATGTGTTGAATATCCTAAAATAAAAGAAATTTTTAAAACTAGACATCTACAGAACCATATTATGTATAAAAGTTCCATCTACTTACTTGAACATTTTACTGTGCATTGGAATTGGGACCAGTTCGGCAAGGGTACACTGGCCCCATTACTCCTTTCTTTTTCCAAATCTTTCCTTGT
Source organism: Galerucella calmariensis (assembly GCA_910591675.1). Taxonomy (NCBI): domain Eukaryota; kingdom Metazoa; phylum Arthropoda; class Insecta; order Coleoptera; family Chrysomelidae; genus Galerucella; species Galerucella calmariensis. The sequence goes on from CAJUYG010003197.1 coordinate 14,256, forward strand.
TAAGTGACTCGGATAGCTTCCCACTGGTGTGGAACGGCCGTGAAAAATAACCCTTTTCTTTCTCTGGTGCAGACTATTTTAGAAGAATTCATCTTGTATATTTCAATAATAACATGTATAACCTGTGTATAACCACTAACCAGAAGGAAGTGGATATTTTTGGTTTTGACGACAATGACAATTGACATTGACTGTTACTGAGTCTCGGCGCGTTCCGTAGCAACCGTATGGTCACGGCTAAAACTGTAAGGTGGGGAATGCAAAGTTACCGTCGCAAATGTAATCGAAAGGTTATTTCGGGGACTTAAAAGTATAATTGGAAAGTAGTTATTACGTAATTCTTACTAATAAGTAATATTTTCATGGTAAATAGTGTTACTTTAAGGTTAAATAACACCGTGTGGTTTTTATGTTACTAATTTGTCCCCACTTATTAGTTAATATAACTTTATTGTTGTCAAAGTCTCGATAGGGTCATTATTTTTTTGGACGCCATTATTAGTTTCAATTTTGTGTAACTCAAAATTATTGTCCAAATTATACTTCGACTGACTTTTGAGCTCTGAACATTGTTAATATATTATTTTTATGACCAAACTGATTGTACGAATAGCCTTTCATGAAGTTTATCGATATGAAATTGATTTCTAGACCGCATAACGATTAACATTTTCTTAGAAAAACTGATTATTTTGGAGGCGAATAATAAATTGAGATCCAAAAGTATCCATATTATCAGTAAAGTGTGCCCGGTTTATGTTTTCGAAGTTAGGGACCTCTGAAATTAGCGTGTTTTACTTTGTATTGTTTACCCATATTATATTATTATGATTATGTAGAGCAAGTCACCATAGATTGGAAGTTTAGAACGAAACCATAAAAGATAAAGAGATAAAATTTTGTTTCACGTATCGCCGAGGAGGATGGAAAATATGTTGTCAGAATTACTACTTTTTCACGTTATTATGACGCCGAAAAAACGGTATTATTACTTCTTGGTGTCCGTCACTGCAACGTTTACACGACGTTGTAGTTACCACAAATGTGTTCCCCATTTTGGTAGTGGTTACGTGTTAACGACGTATTTAGAACGTAACAACGACTGGTAAAAATGACTTGAAGGTTGACTAGATAGTCAGTTTTACGGTTTTACGACTTAAAATGTTAGTTGGGGTAAGTTTTTAATAAAAACATTGTTACTTACTACTGCAATAACGATGCAATTCAACATGTGCATGAAGATAACATTTTTCAGTTAAACTCATGGTTTCAAACTTGGCCAAATTTTAAAATTTCTGCTCTTATTTTTAAGTTGAATGTAATCTTATGAAATAAACAACTTATCAACGTAATTTTATGCCAACAGCTGGGAAAAAATTACAACGTGGCAACGATGTAAAACATCTGTCATGTTTTTTTATTGCAAACTTATCGTAAACGAGCTATAGGTGAAGAATTATCCATGGAGTAGCAAATAGGAGTAATAAGAATAATAATAAAATTTGAGAAATTGATAAATTTATTAGTCAAGGCAATTCCAGCAAAAGAGTGACCTCAAAGAAAGTGTGGAATTGCATTGAAGAGCTGTAGACATGTTAACACTCAGTTACCTGGGTGCCAGGTCACCAGTTATCGCGGGCAATGTGAAATAGAGTCACGTGATCCACAACCAGAATCAGGACAAATTCTAGGTATACAAAGAACCATATGTCAAGAGCTGGATTAGAGAGCAGCATGAAAATTACTGATTACAAAATTATGGAGTAAATTCTTTACTTAACGAGCAATAAACACACTTTGATTCATTCCAAAAGTGAGTATATTCTCACAAATAAAATGTGCATAACGGAGAACCTGCTTCTGGTTTTTATTCATTCCAAGTGGTGTATTTACTCCTAATTATTGAGTATAAACTACTGGCTTATTTTTATTCAAATCATTTAATGTGTAAAACTGATGCCTACGCTTCCTTGCACAACAGAAAAATAGGTTAATCCCTGTTTGTGTCAAAAGTAGGTATTTGCTTCCTTGGGATGTAATGACCGGTGAGTAATCCTGCAAACTCTTCATTCGACCCCTGTTTATGCTTAAAAGCTCGTTGGTTATCGACTCCGGATTTTTTTTTGACTGGGAGTTTGACTATTTCAATCTGGAGCTATTGGTGCTGAAGTATGTCTATATTTCAGATATACAGACACTTGGTATATCAATATCTTCATACTAAATAATTTTATGAGTAGGTATTTGAATACAAATTAAATTTGAAATTCTCCTGAGATTCACCAATTTCGTGAGATTTTCTCTTTATTATCTACCTTGTTTCAAAATTAAATTTTTTGACGCACAACTATATACCCTTCACTCCCATGTGAACACCCTCGGAATTTTATTACTTTCCCCGGGAATAATAAAATACTCTTTGTTGTTTATAATTTTTCTCGTGAAATTCACTCCACAAGCTGTATAAATATGGATTTTACTTTATGAATATACATTCAAGGCATCACCTTGTTACTTCTTAAGCATTATTCAAGTATTATGGTCGGTGGAAGAGTACTTCCATTTATTTTTGTCGCGCCCAAATGTGCCTCATATTTCAATTATTTGAATATAATAGACCGGTAGCCTAAGGCTTTATTAATTCGAATGGATTGTGATGCCTTTTGGCCCAATATAATAATATAATAATAAATATTTAAAATTAGAATTGAACTCCCCTCATCCTATTCCAACAGAACGTTCGAACATTTCATTATTATATAAATATAAATATAAATATAAATATAAATATAAATATAAATATA
>CAJUYG010003198.1:17923-40357 GCA_910591675.1 Galerucella calmariensis
AATCCCTGCCTTATTGTCAATGCAGTATCGTTATCATAGGACTTAACGTTAAATTAACAACCACGGATATCAATTTTTTGATTAAATATTTTCTATTTCATTACGTAGTAGCACAGTTGCCATATTTTTTAGTTACCGGTTTCTTGCTGGAAGCTGCTGCATTTTATCAAGCCAAGTATAATTTGACTGGTGAAAATAAAGTATTGTAAACTTCTCTACGAATGGTAACAGGTGACGTAATAGTAATAGATGATGTCACAGTGCCACTCTGGTCTATAATTTTAAATAGGACCTTATGTCAAGTGATATCTCGTTTGAAGGGAATTGACATTGGCTACATAGCCATATTAATTTTGTTTGGGTTTAAACTAATCTTGACGGATACATTAAATAAATACCAAAATTATTGAAATTATTTTTTTAATTTAATTAATCAAATATCAACAATGGATTCTTATAGCAAGTGTTCGAAATGTGCTCCGTCTACTTCATGTCAGTAATACATCCTATTAGTAAACTCTTGTTGTGTCAGCTGAAATTGCATTGCATTCTTCAATAATTCTTTCTTTCAAAACGCCAATGCTATCTGGTGCCGTGGAAACCTTGGATTTCAAGTACCCACAAAAAAAATCTAATAGTGTCAGATCTGGTGACCGAGGTGGCCATTCTATAGGACCTCGCCGGCCGATCCATCTACCTCGATATTCTTCATCCAGGTAACGTCTTAATGCACCATAATAATATGAAGGAGCACCATCTTGTTGAAATGTTATTTCCAGATGGCCGAATTCATCAGAATTATCTTCCAGAATTTCAAGAATTAACGGCTCAATTGCATTTTGTAACATCTCCATGCAGATACACTTCACCCCTTAAATTTGAATTTATGAACACAGGACCAACTATGTGGTTTCCCAAAATACCTGCCCAAACATTGACTTTTTCTGGAAATTGGGTATGTTTTTCACGAAAGGTGTGAGGATTTGTGTCACTCCAACATAATACAAATTGTTTTTGTGCGTTTTGACTAATTTTATTTGTTATACATTCACAGAATTCGAGTCTTCTGTAGGGGTCGTCATCCGAAATGTGGTGCACCATTTTTAACTTGTATGGATGAAATTTATTTTTAGCCAACACTCTCTGTACTGTACTTTTACTTACTTCATAGATAGACGCAACTTTAGTTGAAGAGGAAGTAGGGTTTACTACAATTTCAGCAATCTTGGCATCTTGATCACTACCTGTTGCTTCAAACTTGTGAAGAAGCTCCCTCAAATAAGTTCTCGAGATAGGGCTATCTGGGTATCTCTCATTAAATAAACGTTCCGCTTCATGGAGATTCTTTCTAGATTCACCAATTATTAAGATAGCTGCTACTTTGTCGGCTTGAGTACGTACCATTTTGCATATGTAAACTCTTAAACGTCTCGTTAAACAATAATAAAATTAATTATTTAAGCTATTTAGAAAAACTTTGCAAAGCAACAAATACTATTAAATTAAAAACGTCAATTTTTTTGACAACTTACCAGAGGCGGATTGAAAAATCTTCAATATTTAAATGTGAAATAATAATTTTGGTATTTATTCAATTTATCCGTCAAAATTAGTTTAAACCCAAACAAAATTAATATGGCTATGTAGTCAATGTCAAACGAGATATCACTTGCCATAAGGTCCTATTTAAAATTATTGGCCAGAGTGGCACTGTGACGTCATCTATTACTATTACGTCACCTGTTACCATTCGTACAGAAGTTTACAACACTTTATTTTCACCCTCTAAATTTTATTAATGTTAGTGTAGCCGTTCGAAAGATACGAGGGGGGTGGGAGGGGACTTTTGAATAGCACTGTATAAGCATTCGACCAGTAAGTCTTCTATAAATCTAACCTTAAATTCCCCTGCCTACGTAGACTTTATTACATTCAATGAATTTTGATATTCTGTATCTCTTTATTAAACTCAATGTCTGGATTAGATATTATTAACCTATCCGTTAGAGCTTCAAGGGGTCAAAATATCTCAGATAGCAACTTACTTTCTCTTCTTTCTTCTTAAAAGGCTTCGTCCCAAAAATTGTCAAAGAATGTCATCTCTAATATGTTAAGACGAGGACGATGAATTTGCCTTAACCGATGGAAGCGTTCCTATTTTTTTTGTTAAAATGTTTAAAGTAGACTTCGTTTCACATAAGAACAAGTCACGTGAAGTTTGCCAACAGTCTGGTCTTGTTTATCTATGCCGCCTCGTAACAACCGTTTCAAGCCATTGGCGTTGCAAACGATGTTTCATGCCGACACATTTTATCATTGACATTTGAGGTTGTGTTTGAAGCAATCATTTACTGTCGAATATTTTTGATTTTTGAATATTTTAAGACGTTTAGCTAGTTTATCGGTGAGTGTTGTGTGTTTTACTAGATCTAAAACCGTACCTCCTGAAAAACTTGTTGATGTTAAGGGAAAAATTATCCACAGTCAAGGCCGACATATTCTTAAAAACATTGCAACTTTTATGGAGTCCAATAAAAAAGTATAATAATCTAATATAATACTCCTGGCATTCAGATTGTTATGAAATATATGGTAAAGTATACATTAATTCAAAAATAAATGAATTCAGCTAAGTAATTTGTATGGGTCTGATGCACTTAGCTGTGCTTTATATAACCATAACCAAGTTGCCACCACTATTTTTCACAAATAAATTTTTTTCCAAGTTCCTATTTTGTGTTTTTTTTTACCTTTTTTGATGATATGAGAACGTAATTGAGTCTCATTTCTTGGTAGATTTCATCAAACATCGCCAATCGTTAATTGAAAGTATAAATAATATTTTAACGATACCAAATATTTTCATAAAACATTGTATATTTATTTTTAAGTGGAACTATCTCGAAAAGCTTCAAATTATTCTCAAATATGTTTTATTCAAACTATACATACGATGAATACATTTTCAATATTGTTATTTTCAGTCGAATGTCAATTTTACAATATGGCCCTGGTTTCGACAACAAGTTAGCGCATACGACTGCAACTTCACGTGGGTTCTTTTTACGTGAAACGGAGTCTATAACATAGTTTAATGAGTTATGAAAAATATTCCTGGTCTATAAGTCGTTATTGTTGTGGTAATTACTATAAAAACACTCTGATAGTTTTTCATTAGCTTCAACTGTGTGCCCACATTGGTTTTATTGATCCATTATACGTTGTTAACAGAGTTCTAGTTGAACCAAATTAGCATATAAAACCTACACGTTATAACACACCTTTAGAGCATGGAAATGCACGAAAAATTTAGTGAAATATATTTTAAACAATTTACATTATCAAGATACGTATTCCGTATGATATTCAAAAAAATGTAAGCATTTTTTATGCCAAAAAAGAATTTTTTTTGCTGTGCATTTTGAACATATGAAATAAAATTTCCCTGGATCGATTGGTAATTGTTCTAGCAATTGTAATTGTTGGAGTTATGTTGCAGAATTCGGTTTTTGAGTATTTTTAATAGCTTCACTTTGATGTTTATGAAATAAAAACTCTTCATGTCATGGTGTAATTAATTTTTTCTCCGTAAATTGGTCTTTTATATACAGGGTGTACCAATCTTACGACAAACTTCGGTATATGGGTTATTTTGAGAGATATCAACAAATATTATCAACAAAAATAGTAGATGTGTTGAAGGTCCATATTTTGAAATTATATCGAATTATACAGAGTGCTGCATAACTCCGTTACAAACCAAACATATGATTTTTCAAATGGGAACCCCTGTATATTATACCGTATTTGGATTGGTTACATTTTTTTGAAGCTTCTGATATAAGGTTTTGCCACGTTATACAGAGTCCTTCAAAAGATATGGACACGTTTATGTGAAAATCGTAGGTAAATCAACGCTCTGTAGCTTGTTGTAGGTTGAAGAAAAAAAATGTATTTTGCCAAACAGAGTTTCGTAACATGATGCAATATCTCCGTATCCTATTAAATTTCAATTTTATTCTTTCTTATATACAGGGTGAACGGAAACTCGAACCTGTCATTTTCTTTCATCTTTCAAATGGAACACCCTGTATTTTATAGCAAAAATAGAGTCTTCGATTATGTAACTTTAATTTTTGTCAAGCATTCCCTATACCCAAAGTTTATAAAAACAGAGTTATTTTGTAATATTTATTGTAAACTATAATTATTGACCTATTATGTGAAAGCAATAAACGTTGTAAGTTACAAAAAATCCTGATTAATGATAAATTTTAATGAATAATTCATTCTAAAGAAGACTAGCTACCAAAAGTATAATCCTAACCGTAATATTAAACTTAAGGTTCAAAGTGTTCACCGTTAACATCGATGCAATGCTATAAGAGTGGGCCCATTGACCAGCTCGGTCTCCCGATTTAACAAAAGTTTATTTATTTTTTTCGGGTCCTGTAAGGAATAAGTTTATAAAATCCCCCGGCTAATATAGATGACATGAAAGAGATAATTAGTGCGGCATTTCGATCTGCTAACGTTGATATGCTGAGAAATAATGTTAGTCAATCATTTGAACTATTCTGCAGCATTGCATTGATGTTAACGGTGAACATTTTGAACCTTTAGTTTAATTTTACGGTTGGGATTATACTTTTGGTGGCTAGTTTTGTTTAGAATAGATTGTGCATTAAATGTTTTTATTAATCAGGATTTTTTGTAACTTACAACGTTTATTGCTTTCACATAATAGGTCAATAATTATAGTTTACAATAAATATTACAAAATAACTCTGTTTTTATAAACTTTGGGTATAGGGAATGCTCGACAAAATTAAAGTTACATAATCGAAGATTCTATTTTTGCAATAAAATACAGGGTGTTTCATCAAACATCAAAACTACAAAACTCTGTTTGGCAAAATGCATTTTTTTTCTTCAACGTACAACAAGCTACAGAACGTTGATTTACCTAAGATTTTCACATAAACGTGTCCATATCTTTTGAAGGACTCTGTATAACTTGGCAAAACCTTATATCAAAAGCTTCAAGAAAATGTAACCAATCCAAATACGGTATAGTATACAGGGGTTCCCATTTGAAAAATCATGTTTGGTTTGTATCGGAGTTATGCAGCACTCTGTATAGTTCGATATAATTTCAAAATATAGACCTTCAACACATCTACTATTTTTGTTGATAATATTTTTTGATATCTCTTAAAATAACCCATATACCGAAGTTTGTCGTAAGGCTAATACATTCCAATAATGACCGAATATACATGGTGACTAATTTGCAAAACCAAAGTTACCAATAATATAAAAGAAACAGCAAATCTGACAACAATGCACTACTACTACTACTAAATGTGCAGGCGAGTCTTGACCTAGACAAACTCAAGCCAAGGTTCCAGCACTGAGGCCACTGGCGGGCCCATTGTGCTATTCCTGCTACCTAGACATCCATGAAGCCGAGCTCTTCAATAAAGGCCACAACCTTTTTCAGTGGATGCCTGCTTGTGTCTCCAGGGGCCATGACAGGGACTCCGAAGATTCGCCTGCGTAATACAGCCCAGTGTGGACACTCAACATTGCAAGTATTAAATATAGAATCTTCGTATCTCAAAAAGGTGTACTTACCCCAAATTTTGTACAATTAGGGCTAGCAGTTAACGAGATAATTGGCCGTTTCCAGACTCTTGGGCCACTTTGTATACAGTCAAATAAGTTTAGGTACCTACTACTACATTTTGTTGTAGAGTGATATTTTCCCTATTTTATAAATTTTTACCATCTCTTTCTATGAGTTGCCTGTTTTTTAGTTGCCAGTTTTTCCTCTCCGCTGTAATATTTCTCATATTTGTCTCATCTCAAATGTTCCTGGGCCTACCTTTTTTTTATGAATTTTCGCTCCCCACATTTTCTTAGTTTTTTTCTTTCAAAGGAGCCGTCCTTTCGCCGGTAACACCTTAGCCTCTTGGGCTTATTGTGGATACTCCTAGTGTTCTGACAACAACCTACTCAGCCAATCCGTTCCCTGTATTAGCTCATACAGGTTTTTTGCTGGTTGGTTGTAGAAGTCTTCTGGAGTCATTTGGATTCTGCCATACAGTTTCTGCCTTCTGTGGGCCAGCGACTCACATTTGCATAGTATATGCAGAACTGTTTTGGTATCCTTTTTGCATATTCTGCATGTAAGGTCTCCGTTATACAGCCCTATTTTGTTTAGGTGCTCCTTCGTGAGAAAGTGTCCCGTAAGTATCCCCGTTATGGTGCGTAGTTTGTTCCTGCTCATTGAGAGCAGTTCTTTCGCTACTTTTTCTGATGGTTCTTTTATGAATTTCTTCCCATGTATTTGCCTGGTCGTATATTCTTCCAGTGTTTATTGTGTTGTTCTTTCACCCACCCTTTTAACCATGACCTCGTTAAACATCAGAGTTGACGATCCTTCTCTTGCGAGTTCGTCAGCTTTTTCATTGCCTGCGATTCCTTTATGACCTGGGACCCACTCCAGTGTTACACTGTTCCGAGTCGCCAGTCTTCTAAGTTCTTCGCCGCATTCCCATACTAGTCGAGATGTCACCCTATAGCTCTGAAGTGCTTTAAGGGCAGCTTGACTGTCACTGTAGATCCTGATCTGCCTGTTATTGTAGGCTCTCATATTATTTGCCATTGCACATGCAAGTATTGCATAGAACTCTGCCTGAAATACAGAGGCGTATTTGAACCATTTTGTACAGCCAATAGTTGCCTCCATACGTTGCAAATGTCCCCACCAGCCCAGTTGCCATTCCTCAGTTTACTCAGTATACAGTTTACTGTATTACCAGTTCTTCTCTTATTAATGTGTTTCTTATCTTATCTTTTTATTACTCATCTCATTCGCCTTAGATACTTCATTTCAGCCGCTTGTATCTTACTCTTTTGTATTCTATTAAGTATTCAACATTCCCATCCAAGCGTTAACGCATTTTAAATTCATAATTCCGCAACGGAGCTCTAGCCACTCTGTAAAAAGAACTTCGTCGATCAATAGCTAATACAGACCATGAATTGTATATGGAAGTTGCAAGATTTCCGTATGAACAGATGAGCAAGTGGTCCGAAGAGTAGCTGCTACTTCTTCTTCTTCTTCTTCTATGGGAAACTTTAATAAATATAGGAAAAATTTCACACGACATGTGCTATTTAAATAATACATGCAATATTCACATTTATACACAATTGGTATAGAAAAATTAATTTACAATTCACAAGCAAAATCATCAAAATCACGTGAGCAGTTGACCGAATATTTTTCACAGTCTATGCAAAATAATGAAAAATAATTTTATAAAAACCAATCGCTTGCAAAATACTTATGCACTTTTAAATCCACTCCAACTATATTGTTTAATTAAGTTTTTAAAGGGTGCAACATTTTTTCATTGTAATAAAAATATTTCCATTTGTTCATCAATCAATTGCTTTGAAACAATATGTGAGTGGAAATATATTAATTAGTTCAATTATCGCTTTTTTATTAAGGAATTTATTTATTTATGTCATAAAACAAATAAATGGAAAAATACACGATGTGTGAACTTTGAAAACAGGTGAAAATTCGTGAAATTTAGTGAAATTAATATCACACGATTTATACTAAATATTAGAATAATATCAAAATCAGTTGAGAAGTGTAGAATTCCCCACATTTGTTCAATGACTTCATGGAATGTATTTTAATGTCCAACTCTTCAAAAAGTCTTTGTAACTTCACTCAAAAGTGTGAGATTTCTGCTTTTGTGTTTGGTCGGAGCTTCGGTAATATAGTGGTAATTTTACGGCAAAACTTAAATACGAAAAATTAAAATGACGTTTCTGAAAATTGGTACCTGTATCGATCAATAAATCTTTATAAATCATCAACTCCAACTAATAAGGGGGACCCAGTACAATATGACCGACCTGCCAAAGTCAGGTGCTCTGGAATGGTATATTGTGTTTTAACGGGAGATAACTCATTCTTATTCAAATGATAATAAATACCATTTCCAGAATTACGTCTTCTCCTTTTTTTTGTAACTTCTCTCACTTTTAAAGGTTAGGACAATCTTCATACGCTGTTAAGCGTTTCATCAGTTAGTGCCCATGCATCTATTCCATACTCCATAATGTTTGAAATTGATACAATCACTAGACGAAGAATATTTTCATACTGGAATAATTTTCAAGGTGCGGTCTGTGATTTTAAAAATAAGTCGATCAATTTGTCCAGCTTTCTTCATTATATACAGTGTAGAAACCGCTTATGGAATAAAATTCTTTATGTCATTATTTTAGAAAATTATAAAAAATGCCGAGACACGTCAACTTTTGAATTGAGTTGTGCGTTATGTAAACATACATGTAAATGTACAAGGGTGATTCACGCAAGTATGCCATAGTCGGTGTTTTTTTTTTTAATGAAACACTTTGTATATTTGCATATTTTTGAAATCCTCTTGATGAACCGACTCCAACAAACTAAATAGTGTATGGTCAATTATGAATTATACAAGGTGAAATTTTTATTTTTACAGTTATTAAACACATAAAATACCTGATGTATTTGATTTTAATACATTAAAATAAATGCTCAAAATTTTCTCCACCTAGTTGTTGGCAATAGCACAGTCTCATATAGAACTCCTCCTGAACTTTGTTTAAAGTTTGAGGTGAAATATTCCGTATTTCTGTAGTTATCCTGTCTTTGAGGACTACAATGCTATAGTCTGTACAGAAAGTACGAGGAGTAATAAATCATTCATTTAAGTAGATTTCATAGACGTACCAAAATATATTTTAAGAGGGTATACCGTAAGGTACATTTTGTATTGAACGAATGAGTTGCAGCTATGCTAAAGAATATACGATTTAGGTCAGAGGTAACGGGATGTACTAATTTTAATAAAAAAAAGTGATAGAGGTACATAAATTTTAGTAAGTTTGATAAAGAAAGGCAACACAGTTTATTCATAATAGAAAACAAACCAATCTGTAACAATAATTATTTTATATATTTTTGTATATATGTGTGTATAAATGCTGGATATACAGTTTCCAAATCTTGGCAAGATGAAAACATTAAAAGCGGAAGGCAGGCATTCGTGGAAGGTTTGTCGTTAGGTTTGCAGCCACCATCTGGAAAAGGAAAAAGACTTATCATTGTCCATGTTGGAAGTTCTGAAGGTTTTGTTGATGGTGGATTATTAACTTTTATTTCAAAACGCACGGGGGACTATCACGAAGATATGAATGGGGATGTCTTCGAGGAATGGTTTGTTCAAATGTTGGATCTGATTCCAAAAGGGGCTGTTATTGTTATGGACAACGCAAGTTACCATTCACGGTTACGAGAAGCATTGCCCACAAGTCGTTGGCGTAAAGCAGAGCTTTTGGAGTGGCTTATTTCGAAAAATATTAAGTTTCCAAAAGATCCACTAAGGAAAGAACTTTACAGAATTGCAAAAATGAACAAGAATAAATACAAAACCTACATTGTAGAAGAAATGGCTTCTTCTCGTGGTATATCAGTTCTTCGACTTCCCCCTTATCATTGTGAACTTAATCCCATAGAATTAATATGGGCTCAGGTAGAGGGGGAAGTTGGAAAAAAATACTACTTTTAAAATAAACGATGTTGTGAAATTGTTTGAGAGTGCTGTAAGTCATGTTAGTAAGGAAAATTGGACAAACTGTATCGAGAATGTTATCAAAGTAGAGGCAAATATGTTGTAAATTGACAATATTTGTGATGATTTAATCGACCCTATTATTATTAATGTCAACAACGATTCTTCCTCTTCCGAGTCGGATATAGAATAAAATGTAAGTAATAAATGTATTCCAATAATTATTTCTTTTCATTTTTTATTATATTATAATTTAAAACGTATTTTTTTCCCAAAATACACACCACTGCATTGCGTTATTGCTTATCTGCTAATCCTTTAACAATGAAGAAAACCTAAATTTTGCTACAACTGAAACAAATACGGGGTCGATCTACCTGGTTTTTAGATTTACGGAAGAAATGTAATTTAAAGTAAGAGATTTATCAAAAATTTCATGGTGCTCCCTGTAAAGGTTTTGCATACTTAATTAGGGTTTATTACTCCTCGTACTTTCTGTACAGACTATAGTCGGTTGTGTTGCATATATATAACCCCACAGAAAAAAATCTAACGGCGTAAGGTCTGGCGATCTAGCTGGCTACTCAATAGTACCTCTTCGTCCAATCCATTTATTGGGGAAGATTTCATATAAATAAGCTCTAACCATTAAAGCATAATGGAGTGTTGCCCCGTCTTGCTGGAACCAAACATTTTCATTCGGTAAGCTAGGATCTATTGCGTTGGGATATAAGTTTGCCAAAGTAGGAATAACTTTATTTCTAAGCATATTTAAATATTTTTCAGCTGTCAAATTTTCATCTATAAATATAGGACCAATAATATGGTCGCCTATAATACCGGCCCAAACGTTCACCTTTTGAGGGGACTGAGTATGTGTCTAACGCATCCAATTAGGATTCTCTGCTGACCAATATCTACAGTTCTGTCGGTTTACCTCTCCATTCAATGTGATTGTTGATTCGTCAGAAAAAAGAATGGTACCAAGAGCTATCTCATTTCTGTTCAGCTTATTCATCAATCTTTCGCAGAGATCCATTCTACGATCTGGATCCTCTTGTGTTAACTCCTGCACAAAAGTTAATTTGTAGGGAGGAAGTTTTTCTTTATGAAGACATCTTAGAACAGTTGTATGACTAACATTATTTTCACGGGCAATTTGACGTGTACTTGAAGTTGGATTCTCTTCGACACTTAACAAAATATCCACTTTCACATCATCTTCAACGAAATGTGGTTTTCTTTCCAATGGTTTGACATGTCCAAGTTCTCTGAATTGTGCATGAATTTTAGACACAATACTTTGTGAAATATTAGGCAATTCGGGATACCTGTAATTAAATAAGTTTGCCTCTTCAACTTGACTTCTGCAGTTATCCCCGTACCCGATCATCATTAAAATCTCATTTCAGTGAGTCTCAGTTAAATATATTTCATTGTTATGTCGACAAGGAAAGAGTGTTTGACAAAGATTTTACTTTTTCAGTATAAACTGTCAACACATCAACAACTGACAGAATAGAAAACAATCCACATTATTTACCGATTTTGTCTAATTATAGGTGTTATTAGGCAATTTTCAGGTATTTATGATATAATTCATGTGCGTAGCAGGTTTTGTTTAATATACAAATACGTCTAATAATTAGTTAGTTTAGATTTTTGATAAATCCATATTTAACTAATTTAAAAAAGTACCAATATTTGTAATGTATGTATGTAATAGATTATTAATTTTAAAATTTCACCCTGTATAATTCATAATTGACCATACATTATTTAGTTTGTTGGAATCGATTCATTCAGAGGATTTCAAAAATATGCAAATATACAGGGTGTTTCATTTAAAAAAAAACACCGATTATGGCATACTTGCGTGAATCACCCTGTACATTTAAATTTATGTTTACATAACGCACAAATCAATTCAAAAGTTGACGTGCCTCGGCATTTTTTATAATTTTCTAAAATAATGACAAAGAATTTTATTCCATAAGTTGTTTCCACATATAGATTTTTGTTGTCTTTAGTTTACTAAAGGTATCTCCCATTTATAACATGTGGTAAAGATGGCAATATTGTTCCTGTACATTGTATGAACTTCAGTATACAACTTAAAATCAAGTTGCGTAAATCAATGCCGTTTTAAACACGTAAACACAATGTGAAGAATTCTGAAACGTAACGCATAAAGACAAAGACAAGAAATGAGTCGCAGAAGATATTCGTTGTAAGAAGCTGTTACTTCCGCAAAAAAGGGGGGTCGTTGGAAAACGGAGGGTTTGACAAATTCCTATCCCTGCAATCCAGCGGACAAAAGCTCCGAAATACTCGGAATTGCTTTAGAAGAATGCCCGCCCGTTCGCCCGCTGGATCAGCCGATATTGGATTTCCCCTAGCATAGCAGGATTCAAGGATCCTTCTCATCGTTTTCGTCCTTCATCTTTGTTTTAATAGGCCAGTCTTTTATATAATTTGATTTAATTTTTAATCAGTTCGACTCCTTCTATATAAATATTGATAATTCTTTATCAAGTAAACTGAAAAAATTGACAACTACGTTACAGAACAAAAAAATTGCATCTGTATTTAGAGCCAAAAAATTATCCACAGTATCATTAAGAACAGCTGCGTAAAATTATGAACCAATTGTCATCCCGTCTCCGGCCGGCAGTAAAACCCTCTACACAAAACCTTTTCTGGGTACCAAACATTCCATATGAATATAAACATGCTAAGTCACTCCCGAAGAACGGAGACACTCTCTCTATCGGCGATAGAGATCTCTAAAAAAGTATGATGGTGCTCGAGTTTTGGCCGTAAAGGCTTAAGCGGGAAAAAATTAGACAAAAAAGAAGATTCAAACTGCAGATATTAACATCGATTCTGTAGTGTATGATTGGTTTTATAAAGTGAAAGTAGGAATATTCCATTATTAGGACACATAATTGTAGAAAAGGCTTTGGAGGGACAAAGAACTTGATTTATGTTCTGAGGCTCGACAATTTTTTATCAAGAAATAATATTAAATTTAGAGCAATTCCTGGAGATGGCAAAAAATTGTGTTGACGACGTTTCAGAGTGGTCGAAATTTATTGAGCGGCCTTTAACAAGATTGGTCTTTATTACAGAGTAAATCTTTTACATTTTGCATTGAAAAAAGTTAAATCTGCAAAGAAAAAACAATAATATTGTGTGCAAATTTGAATGAAGAAAAATAAAGACCTTTGGTGATTGGTGGAAGTAGAAATATTTGATGTTTCAAAGGATTTAATATTGATTAACTGCAAATCTACTGATACTACAACAAAAAGATCAGGATGACTAGGCACGAGTACGACAGAAAAACGCAAAGCTATATTCCATGCGGATATTCAGCTATCCAGTATTTCGTTAACGTTTTTTTTTTTCTCCTTTTCTACCACTAGTGGAATTAATTGTGGCCAACATGTTATCACGTCTTATATCAAGAAGCAAGTTATTAGTGTGATAACCATTGTGATTGGTAAGACTATGGGTGTTGATACCTTCATGCCAATTCCCATTACGCTTTAACCTGTATGTAGCTATTAGTTAGGGCGCAAAGAGGTTTGAATTTCAATTGAAATCGGTAGGTACCATATGAAACGCCTCTATTAATCCAAATGAAAAATTCACTATGTGCTGGCTTATTGAAATGTACCTAAAAACCGGCCTAAAATTGGGTACTTTCATTCTTCTCATTCTTGTCGTTCTTATTCTGATCCTAGGGTTTTAAGTATCTTTACTTTTAGTTATGGCCACTATCTTGTTTTCATGCGAAATGGTATTCAAGCATTCCTGTTTAAATTTTTTCCTTTCTTTCTTTTAACGTGTTTTATGAGTTCCAACTGAAAAAAATGGTCTATTTTTGACGCCAAGTATCTACTCTATGAATATGAGTGTTCATAATAATCAAGAATGGATAGTGATGGATGAAACTTATCTTTTGCACAGAGGAGTGTTTTTGTTATATATATATATATATATATATATATATATATATATATATGTATATTATCAAAAACCCAATTACCATAGTATATGATGTAGGGTATACTTTTACAATTATACTTATACCAATTAGGTACATCGCATTATGCTTAAGACATATATATTCATTTTTTCATCGATGCTCCGGTCCAGATAAAATTTTATTCATGTAAGTACAAATTTAGCACATTGTTTTTTATCCCTTGCCATTGTTTTTGCTTCTGTCCATGTTTTACCTTTTTCTTGCAGTATGCCTACCATAACACCATCCCATGTTTGATTTGGTCTTCCCTTTTTCGTTCTTTTTTGTATTTTTGATTGCCATACTTTTTTAACTGGTCTTGTATCGTTCATTCTTTGTAAATGTCCCCACCAGCTTAATTGTCTCTTTTCAATAAATTTAAGTGTTGATTCTATTTCAAGGTCTTCTCTTATTTTCGTATTTCTTATTTTATCTTTCTTTGTGACTCCTTTAACTCGCCTAAGATACTTCATCTCAACTGCTTGTATTCGACTCTTTTGTCTCTTATTGGCCGGTAAATTGTTTTGAATACATTTAACTTTGTTTTCTTGGAAATTTTTATTAATAAATGTCGAATTCATCGTGTGATAAAGTTTCATCGTTTTTTGTACTCTATTGGTAATTTCGACTTCCTGCGTTCCATTTTCTTCTATTTCTACTCCCAAGTATTTATATCTTCTAACTTGCTCAATTTTTATTCCATCTAACTGTATATTTAAATGTTTTTGTTTCGGTCCTATAACCATAACTTTGGTTAACTGTCATTCCAAATTCTTCAGATACCGTGCTCCATATTTCCATATTCTTTTGTAAATCCTTCTCTTTCCCTGCCATAATTATTAAATCATCTGCAAAAGCTGCTTCTGATATATCCACTCTTCCTAAATGTCTGTATCCAACGTGTAGTTTTGCCATTTTGGTTGAAGATTTTTTAATTACTTCATCAATAAAAATTGTAAATAATAATGGACTTAGTCCCCCTCCTTGCCTTAATCCTTCTTGTGTTGAAAATGGTTCTGATGTTTTATTTTTGTATATTACACAATTTTTATTATTTTCGTAAATGTTTTTGATTATTTCTATTATTTTGTAGTTTACTTCCCTTCCTTCTAGTACTTTCCATAACTTCTTCCTTGGTACTTTGTCAAAAGCTTTTTCCATGTCTATGAATCCTATATATACCTCTTTTTCTTGTTGTGAGAACTTATCAATTATCTGTTTCACCGTGAATATGTGGTCTTGGATGCTTCGACCTCTTCTAAATCCACTTTGCGATTCTTCGAGAGTATTTTCTATTATTGGTCTTAGCTTACTGTGTATGATCCTCTCGTATACTTTCATAGCTGTACTAAGTAAATTTATTCCTCTATAATTATTGCAGTCTTGTCTATCCCCCTTTTTATATATTGGAACTATTAAGGCTGTATTCCAATCTTCTGGAATCTGTTCTTCCCTCCACGCAATGTTGTATATGTTCAATAATATTTTTGTTCCTGTTTCCCCTAAATTCTTGAACATTTCTGCTATTAACTTATCAATTCCTGGAGATTTTCCATTTTTGTTGTGTTGGAGAATACGTGCAAATAAGGAATTATGAGGTATCACTCGTTGCGGATATTTTTAGTCAAGAAAACATTTTTTGTATTTTGTGTAAAAAATTTATTTGAAATTGCAAAGCGCTTTCGGCTATTAGGCCATCATCAGTGCCATACCTGCAAGTAAGCAATTGTGATAAACTAACTTCTCTTTAATTAGACTTTAATAATTTAAACACATTTTGTTATAAAACCTAATTTTATTTACTTCTACACTAGTTGAATGCACCAATTATAATCTACAATAATCCATTTAACCTAAAACATTATATCAAAATCGATCTATCAGCGTAAAGTACTTCAGGTAGCAACAGTCTTATTGCTGATTAAACAGTATACACAGGTCAATAATACTACACCTGAAGTCGATGCACTTGATAGAGGAAATTGTGAAATATATATTACTAAATATCTAAAATAATGAATATCATTACACCTCCAAAGGGCGAGAAAAAAAATGTTTAGACGTCTATAAACATTTTTTTTTTTTTTTAAAATTATTTATTATTCATGATATAACTTAATCCTATTTTTATGTACTTCTATAAGCTTATCATTAACATTAATAACTACATTAGGGGAGTTTTCTTCAATAATTATATATGGACCCTTAAATAATGGTTCCAACTTAGTCCCAGCCTCGTTTTTTAATAAAACTTTATCGCCTACTTTATAATTTACAATTTTCGTTTTCTTATCATACCTTTCTTTCCTTTTGTCTTTTGATAACATTAAATTATTTCTCGCATCATCACAAGCTGTTTGAATTCTATATTTCAGTTCAATAGGGTAATCATCAAAATTATAAATAGTATCAATTTGATCAGTTAAGTTAGATGGCAAAGTAGCTGTTTTTCCAAATACAAGTTCGTGTGGTGTATATTTGGTTTCAGTATGAACAGTATTATTGTAAGAGAAACTCCAATAAGGCACCCATGAACTCCACGAATTTGGTTGTTTAGCTACCTGCATACGTAAATAAGCTCCCAAATTTTTATGTGAGTTTTCTAAAGACCCTAAAGTTTCGTGATGATAAGCGGTTGAGTTTAAATGTTTGATATTTAAAAGTTTACACGTTTCTTCTAAAATAGACGACAAAAATTCTGTGCCCTTGTCTGTTACAATTTCATCAGGAACCCCATATCGCAAAATATAATTTTCAACAAATGTTTTTGCTACTGTATAAGATTCCTTATTTGTAATAGCGTAGCATTCAACAAATTTACTCAATTCGCATTGTAAAGTTAAAATGTATTTGTTATTATCGATATCCTGCTCTAAAGGACCTACCAAATCGAGATATATTTTTTGTAGAGCTGATTTAGCAGTGGTAGTGATTTTCAGTGGCTCAATGTTTCGCTGTGAATGCTTGTGTCGTTGACAATCATCACATTTTTTCACGAAACTTTCTACATCATTCCGCAGGCCTGGCCAGAAATATGTTTTCTTTATATTATTAAACATACGATTTATTCCAGCATGACCTCCGGTAGGTAACAAATGATAGTCGTTTAATATTATTTGTCTTTTTTCTAATTCTAAAACTTCTTCGTTAGATTTTACAATTGATATTTTTAAATCAAACTTCTTTATTTTTTCAGGGAATTTTATAAGTTCATTTAATAAGTACATGCACTTTTCATCTTTTACAATAATTAATTCCGGAATATTAAATTTATTACACATTATTTTCAGATCTCTCAACGTAGTACCTAAGTCTAACGATGATAGAGTATTCTGATTTATGTAAATTATTCGCGAATTTTCAATTAAAATTAATTTCCCTATTTTATAATCATATTTTTTATTTCTTACTATTTTCTCAAAATCTTTCTGTAACATAGGACAAAGTTGAAAAGAATACTTTGGTCGCCTTAATAATTCTATGAGTCCAGGGTGATCAGTCCTTTTCTCTAGATTAGAATCAAGACTACCAACAATATTTTCATTTGCTAGCTTTGCCTGTGCTCTAGTTACCATATAAGTAGTTTCTTTCATATTTGGCTTCATCTCCTTCAAATCATCCGACGATAATTCGACACGGGACAAAGCGTCTGCTACTACATTATTTTTACCTTTAACGTATTTTATTGTAAAGTCGTATTCCTCAAGCAATAACCTAAATTTAGTAAGTCTGCTTGAAGGGTTTGTCATTCCAAAAAGATACAAAAGCGGACGATGGTCACTATATATAACGAAGCGTCTAGAATACAGGTACGGTCTGAAGTGATTTACTGCCCAACATATACTTAAAAGTTCCTTTTCAATTGTACTATAATTTTTCTCACTTTTGTTTAAGACTCTACTGGCATATGCAATAGGTTTATCATTTCCATTAGACAAAACGGCACCAATGGCATAACCTGAGGCATCGGTATTTAAGATAAAACAATTATTTTCTGAAAAATTCGGAAACTGTAAAATAGGTGGATTTTGTAAGGCTTGTTTCAAAATTTCGAAGGATTTTTGGCATTCTGGGGTCCATTCAAACTGTACCCCTTTTCTTGTTAATTCATTTAAAGGTCTAGCAATATCTCCAAAATTTTTGACAAATTTTCTATAATAATTAGCAAATGCTACAAATCTCTTAGTTTCATTGGAGTCTTTGGGAACAGGATAATTTTTTATGATTTCGGTTTTTATAGGGTCTGGTGAGACACCTTCTGCCGAAATAGTGTGTCCCAAATATAAAATTTCTTTTTTCAGAAATTCACATTTATTTGGATTAAGTTTTAAATTTACGTCTCTTAATCGTTGGAAAACTTTAGATAAATTTTTGTTGTGATTTATTAAGTTATTACCGAATACTATAAGGTCATCTAAATATATGAAACAAGAATCGTAATTTAATCCCGACATTGCAATGGTCATAGCTCGTGAAAATGAAGAAGGGCTAATTTTTAATCCTTGAGGTAATCTGGTCATTTGGTACTGCCCTCGGTCTGTGCTAAAGGCTGTACAGGGTCGACTGAGTTGGTCTAATTCTATTTGATAATATCCTTGGGAAAGGTCAAGATGGGAAAAATAAATAGCACCGGACAAGGAGTCTAAAATATCCGTAATTGAAGGTAACGGAAATTTATCATCTTCTATTTGTTTGTTCAATAATCGGTAATCTAAAACTAATCTCCATCTTTTATTCTCATTCAACGATGACTTTGGAACAAGTAATATAGGCGACGAAAATTTTGATCTCGTCTCCTCTATAATACCGTCTTTTAACATTTTGTCTACTTGACGATGAATTTCATCTTTTTGGGCAAAGGGTAACCGATACGGTTTAACAAAAACCGATTGAGCTGGGTTTTTTAGAGGTATATCTGATTTATAAATATTTGTAACAGTTAAAGGATCATTTTCTAAATGAAAAATATCGGAATATTTGACACAAAGCTTTTCAATTGCACTTTTTTCCTCGTTATGTAAATAATTCAATTTTAAACAGTTTAACAATGAATCAGCACGACTTACCGATAAATTATCTCCGTTTTTAATTTTCCCTAAATTGTAATTTTCTAATTTGTCTAATTTTGGTCTAAAATTTTTAATATTTACCGGTTCATTTCTAACATTTAAAATCTTAACGGGAATTCTATTACAATTATCAGGCTTAACTAAAATTCCGGCTACAAAAACGCCTTCGCATAATTGTTCTGGTAATACGATACTCTCATTCTTAATGTCAGTATGAAAAAATTTAATTATTTCGCATCTTGGCGGAATTAGTATATTAGATAATTGTTTAGAGTGCATTGGAAGTGAAATTTTGAAACCGTCTATCCAGAAAGTAAATAAAAATGTTTCATAGTCTATACATGCAGCATATTTATTAAAGAAATCTGAACCTATAATACCATGCATAGAGTTGTCAAATTCATTCATCAACAAAAATGTATGAGATATTTTTTTTTCATTGTTTACATGTAAAGTAATATTAGCTGAGCCATGTGACACCGTTGATCCAGTGACTCCCTGAATTTGAACCTTCTTTGTAAAATCTATAATTTCATGTTCATGTAAATATTTTGAGAATATTAAACTTACTGAGGAACCTGTGTCTAATAGAAAATTTAGTTTCAATCCGTTGTAATTAAATTCAACAAAATTTAGTCCATTAGCATTATAAACTGAAACATTTTTAGCATATTTAGGCACGAAAAAACGTTTGTGACGTAGAAGGTTCATTTACATCTCGTATGCAATAATTTCTATGACTATTATTTCCACGATAATTATTAAAATTAGGCCGAGTGTTAGAATTGCCTCTTTTATTACCATTGTAATTTGTGAAATTACCTCGTCCCCTGCGAAACTGATTGTAATTTGAATTTTTTCTTTTACCCCAACTTGAGGAATTATGACTTTTCATAAAAAACATGTTTTGTTTGGGTATTTCTTCGTCTTGTGCACCCTGAATGGCATCGCTAAGTTTAGTATAATTTCTAGATTTAACTATGGTTTTCAAATCGTTATTTTGTAGACCATTCGCAAATGCATGGATTGCAATTTTTTCATTAACTACTCTTAAAGTTTCCATTGCATCTACATTGCCATCGCCTTCACTAATCGTTAAATTAACTAATAATTCTTCAACATATCTACCGAAACTATCAATTGATTTCCCATTTTGTTTTGCATTATGTAATTGATTTGATAAAGTTGAAACTGATTTTTTAGTAATGAAGTGCGATCTCAAATCGGAAATTAAATCCTTATTTGTATCATAATTTTGTTTTAATCTAATTTTAGCATTTTCTGAAAGACGTGTCTTTAAAACAAAAATAGTTAAAAGTTTTTTACCGTTCGCATCTAGTAATGAGTCGTATAATTCAATGTTATCAATGAGACTTTTTGTTACATTTTCATTTCCGTTCATAACAGGAATTAAACCTGTGGCAGTTTTCAAATCAAATTTTTCTGACATGTTTTCTACTTTAGCACTTAAATCTGAATTTGAATTATTACCCTCAGTTGCATTTGCTAATCTATCTTGTAAAATTTCATCAATACTTTTTAGATACTTTTGAATTGAATCTGCCAAAGCTAGAATGCCTTGTTTATCTTTATCCTCAAAAGTTGCATTATTGACTAACAGTTTTAAATCATTGAAATTATCTTTAAGCTTATCTAGTTTAATAAACTTACGTTGTACTTTTTCTAAATTTGTCCTTCTATCTACGGGGTCTTTATTTAAGTTCCTATAAAATACTCTCAATTCTTCGAGCAAGTATTTAAGTTCGTTGCAAACCGGCATCACACTTTCACGCACATTTTGTAAATTTTCTCACTTTAACCATCACTTTTATACCAATTCTTGACTAGCCGTAATTTCTCTTCGGATCTTCCTTTCAAGCCGCTTCTTACACTTTCCATATAAATAACAGATGACAACTGCAACTGCTATAATAACAACTCCAATTTCCAATATATCTTTGATGGAAACACCTCCATTTTGTTTTGGACTATTTGACTGTCCTCCGCTATTTCCTGACTGGGCTATAACAATTTCTTCTTTCTCTTCCTTTGAATAAGTATTTCCGCCCATTTTCTCACAACTTCATATTCTCATTTTATTTATTTATTATTCTTTCGGCTGGCAGGGTCGCCATGTGATAAACTAACTTCTCTTTAATTAGACTTTAATAATTTAAACACATTTTGTTATAAAACCTAATTTTATTTACTTCTACACTAGTTGAATGCACCAATTATAATCTACAATAATCCATTTAACCTAAAACATTATATCAAAATCGATCTATCAGCGTAAAGTACTTCAGGTAGCAACAGTCTTATTGCTGATTAAACAGTATACACAGGTCAATAATACTACACCTGAAGTCGATGCACTTGATAGAGGAAATTGTGAAATATATATTACTAAATATCTAAAATAATGAATATCATTACACAATAATCGTTGGAAAATTTTAAAAGAAATTAGTAAATAATTACTTACTCGTCAGATATGAAACAAGAAACCTAGTCAAATGTCTACAACACATTAACATCACTGTTAAAATTACATTGAATTTAAAATTTTTTTTTAAATTATCCCCTGATTGGGGTTAAACTGTCTTCATATTAACATTTTTAATTTCAAATAAATTCTTCAGTCACTACACGAACACGTGTTAGTAGACTGGAAGACGGAGTGACACTACTTCAATTTAAAACTAACAAATGACAAATGACAATTCAAGTGGACACAGAACACAAGCTATCCAACATGAGCATAAAAGTGAAATTATTGTAAACAATTTTTATCTGGTAATGTCCCAAAACCAAATATGTGAATTTCCTAAATAAATTATAAATAAATTTGATTTATTGAGGTCTAATAAGAGTCTAATTAAGGGTCTAATGAGAAGCCATTGCTAAATCTAATTCAAAATAGAAAACTCACAAATAGGTCAAGAGAGATTCCAAAAGCAATTGATTTGAAAATTATGAAATATTTGTGTAAATCAATGAAAGTAATTATCTGAGCATAATTTCAAATAACAAATTTTAATGAGTAAAAATTGTAATCTGGTAGCCCCTCAAAACCAAAAATCAGTCATCTAAACAGAGAAAACAGATTTGATTTTAAAGTCTAATGAGAACGTATTATTCAAATCTGATTCCAAAACAAAAAAGATTATGGGTCTAATGAGAACCCGTTCCCAAATCTAATTAAAATAGATAACCAATCAATAGTCAGAAGAAACTCCAAACACAATAACCATTCAAAGAATGAAGTATGTAAAATCAAATTCCAGCAATTATTAATAACCAAATTACATTTAAATACAAAGTGAACTATTAGTTGAATTATGTATATAATGATATCCCAAAACAAATGTACCTAAGGGCCATTCACACCGATTATCCTAAAAAGTCATACTCAACTAAGTGACACTTATAATTTAAGTGGAACTTCGTTCGCGCCGTACCTCCCTTAACTAAGTGGGAGGTTCCATTTAACAACGCCGCAATCCTTAAAATATTTTTTTGAAAAAGAAGATCTTGTCAGGAATTAACGGCAGTCGTTTGATCTATGCGTTTGAAATTAGTTGGTGTCATCTTTGGTTTTGATGTTTTGATAAGTATTTTTTCTTCCGAGTCATTTTAGTAGTTTAAATATGAGCGGAGAAAAACGATCTCGTGGAATAAA
>CAJUYG010003199.1:0-23214 GCA_910591675.1 Galerucella calmariensis
GATAATATAATAGGCTTTCGTATTCCATATTCAAAATTCGCTGACAATCGATAAGAGAGTCAAAAAATTGAAAAATAAGAATTTTCAAAAAAAAATCACAACATTCTTTTTATTACTGTGATGCCATATATCGATGTCCCTCATTCAAATTTTGCACAAAGGTTGATAATATAACAGTCTTTCGTATTCCATATTCAAAATTCGCCGACAAACGATACAAGGATCGAAAAAATTGAAAAATAAGAATTTAATAAAAAAATTCACAACATTCTTTTTATTACTGTGATGCCAAATATTGATGTCTCTCATTCAAATATCGCACAAAGGTTGATAATATAATAGGCTTTCGTATTCCATATTCAAACTTTGCCGACAAGCGATACAAGGGTCGAAAAAAAATGAAAAATAAGAATTTAAAAAAAAAATCACAACATTCTCTTCATTACTGTGATGCCATATATCGATGTCTCTCATTCAAATTTTGCACAAAGGTTGATAATATAATAGGCTTTCGTATTCCATATTCAATATTCGCTGACAATCGATAAGAGGGTCGAAAAAATTGAAAGATAAGAATTTTCAAAAAAAAATCACAACATTTTTTTTATTACTGTGATGCCATATATCGATGTCTCTTATTCAAATTTTGCACAAAGGTTGATAATATAATAGTCTTTCGTATTCCACATTCAAAATTCGCCAACAAACGATACAAAGGTCGAAAAAATTGAAAAATAAGAATTTTCAAAAAAAATCACAACATTCTTTTTTTTACTGTGATGCCATATATCGATGTCTCTCATTCAAATTTCGCACAAAGGTTGATAATATAATAGGCTTTCGTATTCCATATTCAAAATTCGCCGACAAACGATACAAGGGTCGAAAAAGTTGAAAAATAAGAATTTTCAAAAAAAAATCACAACATTCTTTTTATTACTGTGATGCCATAATATCGATGTCTCTCATTCAAATTTTGCACAAAGGTTGATAATATAATAGGCTTTCGTATTCCATATCCAAAATTCGCTGACAATCGATAAGAAAGTCGAAAAAATTGAAAAATAAGAATTTAAAAAAAAAATCACAACATTCTTTTTATCACTGTGATGCCATATATCGATGTCTCTCATTCAAATTTTGCACAAAGGTTGATAATATAATAGTCTTCCGTATTCCATATTCAAAATTTGCCGACAAACGATACAAGGGTCGAAAAAATTGAAAAATAAGAATTCTCAAAAAAGAATCGCAACATTATTTTTATTACTGTGATGCCATATATCGATGTCTCTCATTCAAATTCTGCACAAAGGTTGATAATATAATAGGCTCTCGTATTCCATATTCAAAATCTGCCAACAAACGATACAAGGGTTGAAAAAATTGAAAAAAAAGAATTTTCATAAAAAATTCACAACATTCTTTTTATTACTGTGATGCCATATATCGATGTCTCTCATTCAAATTCTGCACAAAGGTTGATAATATAATAGGCTCTCGTATTCCATATTCAAAATCTGCCAACAAACGATACAAGGGTCGAAAAAATTGAAAAATAAGAATTTTCAAAAAAAAATCACATTCTTTTTATTACTGTGATGCCATATATCGATGTCTCTCATTCAAATTCTGCACAAAGGTTGATAATATGATAGGCTCTCGTATTCCATATTCAAAATCTGCCAACAAACGATACAAGGGTCGAAAAACCTGGTCTAGACAGTTCTCGACTTTTCGATGACATTTATAGATGATTTCAAATGTTTTCCCCTTTCTTTTCATTCATAGACCTTCACATATTTGTCAGTACAGCTCTTAACTAACATTGCTTCCTTCTTCCTAATTATTAGTCAGTTATTCGTCCCGAAGTTACTGCTTAACGATACCAGGACAAAGACGGGACGATTTGAGCAAGATATGTCCTGGTCTTGGTCTTACTTTTCTCATATCTAACACAAATGTCTGGAAAAGCACGGATTTGCTGCTAGAGGAGTATATTGATAGTTTAGTTGTTTCTGATGTTGTCTTCTAGCAAAGGGTATAGCTAGTGCTGATTTGCGGTTACTTAGCTGTTTACCTAGCTAATGATGAATATAACGTTACTCCATGGACATACTGAGCATAGAAAGAAGAGCAAGCACACTTTCCATACTTTCTCCACATTCAAATGAACTAGAGTTAAACTTGGGCGGAACTTAGCATTAACCTCGCTAACCTTCACTCTTAATAATATGTAGGCTTTGGATAGTAAATCCAAGTTTTGTACATTTTCTGGTGAAAAAATTTCCCATTGATTCCGAAGGGAGAAAGTGGTTACTGTGTGGAACGAATCTGAATCAGATAGTATACTAGCCATTAATTAAGAATATATATTATTGTATATGTAGACAATACAAACTGTCTCAACTATTTTTATCAGTTCACACCTAATTAATCATTTTGAGTGAGGAAACGTTTTGGTTTGTTGAGAACCCCTTCATCAAATTAAACAGCAAAACTATCAAAATCACAAAGGTTAGTGACAAAAGCCGCTCTGTATTAACAATGCAACTACATATAAGCCACTAATAGAATCGTAGTGTTGTTTATAATCAACATGTTCAAACTTTGTTTTGGTAAAGGAGAGGCAGAGATTAAAGGCCTAGGAAATTGGGGAATTCAGCGAAGTCTTACGTTTGATATATATCAAGAAATTAACAGTGTATCACTAGTGCAATTAGTGACACTTGAGGTGAATGTTTATGAGTAATAAGTAAGTATCTTTTGTGGTATACGAAATAATTTAATTTGTTGGGAAGCTCTTAGAAAAGCTGATTAAATCGTTTATGGAATTCATCTCAAGTTTCAAATAGATGCTAATGGATTTTACATAAATATTAATTTAGGATTACCTTTGATGAGATCGTCTACTAGCTTTATCCGTTAATTGCATAAAACTCATGATTAATATGAGTTTATATTCACACCTTAAAACGTTCACAACAATTATTTATCTTTTGGTTTTACCATTTTTACAAAATATTGTTCATTCAGTATAAAGAGTGCATACATAAGTAATATATAAAAAAAATTATTAAAAATTAAATAAGTATGCTTCAATATTTAGAAGCCTAACTGATTTCTTGAACGTTGATGTAGATATTCCAAATAAATCCAGACTACCACCATGTTTATTGGCAGATTTTAAAATTCTTCTGATTGGTTCATTTTGACCATAATTGGTGGTATTAAATGGAATATTAAATATCTCGGTATTACGAGTTTTTCTAGTATTAGTATTAAGACATATTAAACGTAATATTTCTGGAATTTGGATACTACCATTTAAAATTCTATGCAGATTTGTGTTTTCTTTTAACCTTCTATGGTGTAGGGTCGAGATATTGAGTATTGTTGCCTATTGAAATATTGGTGTTATATAACTGGTTTTCCAAAACTCGGGAAATACACCAGAACTCAATGATAAATTGAATAAGTAGTGGATAGGTTTTATAAGAGTAAAAATACAATGCTTAAGCACATATGCTGGTAAACAATCCTGACCAATAGACAATTTCCAAGGCATTTTCAAAACATTATCAATTATGTCTGAGAGCTGGATATTATAGCTATTCACATCAACATTCGTTCAACATTAGTTCAAAATTGGTTGATTGATTTTAGAATTTGAATAAGTAGTTGATAAAAAGGTACCAAACAAATTAACTATATCCTGACTATTTTTACCTGTACTATCACCATAGAACATACTTCTCATAATAAATTATCCAGGAACCTAATTATACAGGCTGTTTCTCCATCTCTATGAGTAATGAGGAGTATTCACGCGATTTCTATGAGAGTTGGCAAGATGCAGCCTCTTTAGCAATAGAGTCTTGTTGTTTTCTTTCTGCAGCATCCGCTGCTGGGGACCTGATAGCCGATAGATATTTTTGTACTTACTGATGTCTTTTTCTTGTTCAAATTTTCCTTATCCTGATTTGTATATTATAGGTAGCTTCTCTTTATTTTGCAGTCATTGCATACAATTGGATCATGGAGAAGCAATAAAAACGAATTTTAATACGCATTTATTCCATTCATTTATACATTTGGGTTGTGCTCAACAGCCCAGGCACTTGAACTGAATCTTTGTACCATTTCCCATGTTATCTACATACTCTTATTCCCCATTTGAGTTATTTTTTTTTTCGGGCCGAGATGGGAAACTCATGTTCGACTGGGTCCTCAACCAGTAACCAGACAGTGTTGGACTCATCCCCAACGGAGATG
Organism: Galerucella calmariensis; assembly: GCA_910591675.1. NCBI lineage: Eukaryota > Metazoa > Arthropoda > Insecta > Coleoptera > Chrysomelidae > Galerucella > Galerucella calmariensis. Next base: position 4,276 of record CAJUYG010003199.1, read on the forward strand.
CCTACCAACCAAACCCACCTCAAACTCGCCGTTACTCCCGCCTTGGAATCACTACCCTAGCATACGTCAAGACGGGCGGCGGTCCCTTACACACTCTCCATCATCTTCTTCCCTTTATCACTCCTACCTCTCTTATGCCATAACGAGTCCTTCCCTTTTCCTAATCATGCTCTCTACCACGCCACTTATCTCCATCCATTCCTCCTCGCCCCTCAACATAATCTCCACCATATTTTCCCAATACACCGCCTCTCCCAGTTTATTTTCTTGCTTCTTCAAAACTTCCTCATTCTTCCAACATCTAAACACATGTCCCACATCATCCTCCACTTCACATCTCTCGCACACTCCAGTTTCTCTTTTCCCAATCTTGTGGAGGTAACCCACTCTTGACCCATGCCCTGTGCGCACCTGCGTCAAAAAGTAGTTCACCTCTCCAAATTTCCGGTCCACCCAATTTCTCCTGCTCCCAATCGCTCCTTTCAGCGCGCCCTCATACTCATCCCACCTTCTCTCCATTTCCTCATCCATCCATTCCTGTACTTCCTCTCTGCTCGCACCCCTCCAGCGTTTATGTCTGGCTCAAGCCATCAAGTCCAATGGATAGGACCGTGACAGCACTGCTGCTGCCAGTCCACCCACTGTCCTGTACGCCTGCACCACCCTCAAAAGCATTCCTCTCTGCACCCGCAGGAGTGGTCTAACCTTCGCATTCACCCCTGCCTTCTCACCCCACATTTCCGCGCCATACAGCATACTCTGCTCTACCGTCCTACCAATTATCCTCCTCTTCCATTCTCCCGGTCTTTTCACAACATATGGGTTTTGAAGGATAATTTTCTATCCAACCACACCCCCAGATACTTCACCGCTTCCTCCATCCGAATTTTCTTTCCCTTCACCATCACCCCCACCTCCTTTGCCTTGCTCCGCCCCTTCACCAGTAGCCCCACCGTCTTATCCTCAGCCACTTCCAGTCCACACCGCTCTATCTTCTCCACAATCTTCCTAAACATCCTCTCCGCCTTTCTTTCTATCTCCACCTCTTCCTTTGCCGTACATACCAGACATACATCATCCGCACACACCGTAATCTCACATCCCTCTTCACATACTATTCCACAATCTTCGACAACCACACACTTCCAAAGCGTCGGTCCCAGAACCGAGCCCTGGGGCACTTCAATATCCGTCCCATACCTTCTCCCCCTAGTGTCCACTATCACACGCCCCGTCAGGTAGTCCATTTGAGTTGGTGTTCCTTAACTACGCATTTATTATTTCACACTCAACATGCGCATTATCTCAATTAGATCGGCATCGTCCTGTCAATTTAGCCTAACGTTATAATAATGTTAAATAATCATGGTTTTATTTAAGTTGTGAATGCGACGATAAAATATATCTTATCAAATCCTGTTTGTGTAAAGGTAGGTATTCCGGTTTGGTAAACATCTCATCAAAGTTTAGATTGATTTAACCTAGTTGTTTCAGCTGCTGATGTAATGGACGACGGGGTAATAATCACATCTAATCATGGAGTTTTCCAACTGCCAACGGCAGTGCTTTTTGGTAATTGTTAACCAATTATAATTGTTAACTAAAAAGTTTTACTTTATTTACTATTCACCCATCGTTGAAGGAATTACCGGAACTTTCGATGATAAAATTTATAATACAAAGCCGCCAGGCCTGTGTAAAAATACGCTTAGCGGAAAAGGCTGTCTACTTAACTTCATTTTAAACTTTTGTTATTTTGTTAATCATTATAAAAGGTAATAATTAACCTATTGAAGATATACATTGGGTTTGTCAATCGTCGGGGAAAACAGATGCTCGCCAAGTTTTAGGGTGACGTAATCTAGGTGAATTTATTTAAATTGGGAAAATCTGCGCTCCTCCCAAAATGTCATGATTATTATCTTGTATCAGGTATAGAAAACATAGGCTGCGGACTGTATTAGAAAATCCGTTGGATGATTCTTAAAAAGGCTTAAGAGAGGACTATAAATGCACAGAAGATTATATTATATTTCCTAGAAGATATGGAGCACAGTTGTAGATTATGAGAAAAAAGAATATATGGAAGAGAAATACACTCAAAACAGTATATAGGAAATAAATATGGAGCAGAAGAACAAATCAGGATCTCATGAAATTAAATGAGAATCCTCTGATTTCATCGCTACTAAGGTTGCAGTGTATAAGATACTAAGGAGACATAGAGAGACTTAGAAATGGAGCTGGTTGTGAAAGATAGGAAGACAAAAAGAGAAGTGCATAGGAAACGACCTAAAGCTGAATGGTCAAAAAAGAATGGAAGATAATTGCTATGTATGGTCTGTGAAGCTATGATATGATTTTAAAGAACGATCAAGCTAATAAAATCGATTCAAATATATAATAATAACTCTGTAACTCGAAAAAATCCTGCACTGCCCCATGGTTGAAGCTCACTCTGTATTTTATATAATAGTCAAAACTATTAATTTCTACATTACGTTCACTGTAAGTATAAGGAACTTCACAAACTTTGATTGCTCCACAAACTAACCTTGGAGGTTTCTTAATAATATTAAAATTTCTGGCGCTCAACAAGGAGAGGAAATTAGAAAAGCTAACCGAAACTCTTCAACAAAAAATATTAGATTAATAATAGTTTGATAGAGGTTTCAGCTTAAGCTAACGTGAACTTAAACACACTTTAAATTTTATTAACCCTTTGTTCTTTCCGCATCGTTCATCCAGAAAATAAAAATATAAGTATATAATGCAAAACGGATCGTCTAGTTGAAAGCCAAAAACAAAAAGTATATAGACGAGTCTGCTTCCAATAGGGCCATCTTTCTATCTGATCCATAATTTTTCTTATTTTTTTAGATTTTATGCCTATATAGGTACTATGTAAATCTCCTCTTTGACATTCTAAATTATCATACCTCATTTCCGAGCTAATTTCATTCCTCTCTCTTTTAATTAAACCTTAATTTGTTTCTGAATTTCTCTTCCACATAAAATATAATCTGAATTGAAATAATTATTTAATTTCAAAAGGTAGAAAAATTATGCCAACTTGGAAGCTTCCAAATTTTTTGGAATCTCTTCATGTGCCACATCCTGTATGTACTTAGTGCATATTCATTCATGTATTCCAAGGTCCATATTTTGAAATTATATCGAACTATACAGAGTGCTGCATTACTCCGTTACAAACCAAATATATGATTTTCTAAATGAGAACCCCTGTATATTATACCGAATTTGGATTGCTCTCATTTTTTTTGAAGCTTCTGATCTGAGGTTTTGCTACGTTATACCATTGATTGGAAAATTGTTAATATTGATTAATGTTTTTTAATCAATGGTTATACAGAGTCCTTCAAAATATAATATGTACACGTTTACGCGAAAATCGAAGGTAAATCAATGCTCTTTAGTCTACGGTACGTTGAAAAAAATATTTTATTTTGCCTAACAGAGTTTTGTAATATGTTGTAACATCTCCATATTCTATTATATTTTGATTATTTTCTTTTTTGTATACAGGGTGGACGGAACCTGTCATTTTCTTTCTTCTTCCAAGATTTTCGATTATGTAACTTCAATTTTGGTCGAGCATTCCCTATACCCAAAGTTTTATTTTGTAATATTTATTTTATGTGAACCATAGAGATAGTAATAAGGGAGGAGACGAAGTCACGTGATCTAAAGCGTACTCGGTCAGCCATTTTCGTGCCACGCTAATGTCAAAGTTATTTTTAAGTGTCATTGGTGTTGTAAATTACATTTTTGAAGATACTTTTGTTTTAATTGATTGACTAAAATGGATTCTTGTGCTGTTAGAAGTTGTACCAGTCGAGACGGCGTGGATACTAAGAAATCTTCGGGAATAACGTACCACAGGTAAGATAAATAATATGCAGTGGTGTATTACAAATATTTCAAACATGAGTCTGTTACACAGTAATAGTTTTAGAATATTGTAGTTTTGGTGCTACTTAAAACGTTGCATTTGGTATATGACAAAATCACGTCGCCAAGAGGCTTGAAAACTTACGTTATAACTGAACCAATCAATATTAAAAAGGAATCACTGCATTACATTGATTATCAATACTAAAAATTCATATATCGAAAAATATCAAATCCGGTTCTGTGCAGAAATACGCTGCGTACCATACTTAGCCACGCCCACTGATTCCACATGTACATATGGAACCTAACACTGGACGTCGTCTCCTTCCTTACTACTATCTCTATGATGTGAACGCAATAAACGTTGTATGTAACAAAAAATCCTAGTTAATAATAAAGTTTAATAAACAATTTACTCTTAACAAAACAAGCTACTAAAAGTATAATCATAACCCTAATATTAAACTGAAGGTTCAAAGTGTTTACCGTTAACAACGATGCAATGCTATAAGAGATTGGCCAGCTCGGTCTCCCAATTTAACAAAAGTATATTAATTTTTTTGGGGTCTTGTGAAAAATGAGTTTATAAAATGACATGAAAGAGAGGATCAGTGCGGCATTTCGATCTGCTAACGTTGATATACTGAGAAATGTTAGTCAATCATTTGAACTAAGACTGCAACATTGCATATTGATGTTAAGTGAACACTTTGAAATTTTAGTTCAATATTACGGTTAGGATAATACTATTGCTTTCACATAATAGGTTGAGAATTTTAGTTTACAATAAAGATTACAAAATAACTCTGTTTTTATGAACTTTGGGTATAGGGAATGCTTGACAAAAATTAAAGTTACATAATCGAAGATTCTATTTTTGCTATAAAATACAGGATGTCCCTTTGAAAGAAGAAAGAAAATGACAGGTTCGAGTTTCCGTGCACCCTGTATACTAGAAAGAAAATTATTAAAAATTAATAGAATACGGAGTTATTGCATCATATTACGAAACTCTGTTTGGCAAAACACATTCTTCTTCAACGTACAACAAGCTACAGAGCGTTGATTTACCTACGATTTTCACATAAACGTGTCCATATCTTTTGAAGGACTCTGTATAACGTAGCAAAGCCTCACATTAAAAGCTTCAAAAAAATGTAAGCAATCCAAATTCGCTATAATATACAGGGGTTCCCATTTAAAAAATCATATGTTTGGTTTGTAACGCAGTTATGCAGCACTATGTATAGTTTGATATAATTTCAAAATATAACATCTCTTGAAATAACCCATATACCGAAGTTTGTCGTGAGGTTGGTACACCCTGTATAATCCAGGTTTAAACTAATTCCCTTTCATATTTTCATTATATATCAATTTATATTCAACAAAATCATAAGCTATAATTTGAAAGGTGTGCTATTTTTGTTTAAATATAATCAAAAATAATATGGAACAGTTCATAGATTATTATATTGGATTTGGAATATAAAATAGCTATTAATAACTAGCTTAATAATGAGAATGTATAAAGTGGGAAAAAGATAAAAATTCATTGAAGTTATTTCAAGTTAAAATTAAAAGTTATTATCTTGGTAATGTTACTTTGATATGAACACTTAATATGGGTTTACCAGTTAACAAAGATTGAAAATAGTGAACCCTGTTCAACACGGAATAGCATTGTAAAATGATACTATACAAGTTCAATCCATTTTTTAGCAATCATCACAGTATCTTCTTCAAATTATTGCATTGTCACCCATATCACAATAATTATATTAAAGCTGCCGAAAAGTTGAAAAAGTAGAGCAAGCCTTTGACCTTCCTAATAATTATGTATGTATGTATGTTTGTTTATGGGGAGACATTCACTGATACCTGGAAGATCTTTTGTGCTTCCTCTCTCCTACTTACTTCATGGGGGAAGTCAGAGACTAGTAGCTTCCATTTTCCGGAGGCATTTAAGGATATCTGCAAATTCAACTAAATGTGTTGTGGTGTTGTGCTGCAGGAATATGAATTCGCGAGTTTGTGGTTGGAGGCTTCTTCTCCCATGCCACAGAATCTACGTTCTTCTACGTTCACTATTTCGAGATTTTCCAGGTAACCATTTAGACGACAATTTCCCGTTAGGATCCTTTGTAACGTTATATTTGGGCACTATCATTGGAATATTCAAATATCTACCGGACAGCGAGTAGCCAATCCTTCAATCCTTTTTTCTTACCAACATGTGATTCTCGTCGAGAACCTGTAGCACCGATCACCGCTGAAAGGCAAATTTTTTACATTTAATGTGCGACGGATAATCTCCGTTGTTGAGGATCAGCATACACTGATATTTGTCAAATATTTCAATTCTTCTCTCCTATAGAGAAAGAAATTAAGAACACACTACCAATATGTAGGTAAATTCTTTCTCGAAGCGGAGCATGTGAACAGGAAAGGGATACGCAACGTTTGTCGATTGTTCATCGCATGGTTCGATTTAATAGCGAGTAGTAAGAATAAGCTTTCTTTTTCCTGTGAACCATAAAACGATAAGGTCAACACATTTAATTTCTTGTGAGAAGTTCACCTCAAACTTTTCTTTTCTAAAGTGCATTCAATGTGAATGGTAAGTTGCATTTACGTATATGCTTTTCATTTCTGAAATTGCTTTTATATTTTTCTCCTCCTAGTGATAAGCGCCAGATACACACATACAGCGATATTGGTTTTATTTTATCTTGTTCTTTGGTATAGTTTTTCTTATACAATTGATAAAAGGTTCACATGTATATAGTTGAAGTCTTCAAAATATGTATATTTGATTAATTAATTAATTCAATCTAATTACCAACCTAGAATATAATATTTCCGGATTACATTTTACATTACATTTTTTTCGCCTTCTGTGATCGAAATAAGTAATAAAATAAAATAGAGTTTTTATGTTATTTAGATATTGTTTCTTTGATTTCTTTGATGAATGGAAATAAATAAGATTTCCTTAATAATATCATATCGTATCATATCACATTTCTTTATTGTTTCTTTTGTTTTTTTAATAGTCAAATACAGGATATTGTTTTATGAACCACGTTCTTAAATGAATTTCTGTAACCAATTGTAAACCGAATTACTGCAGATATCCTGAATTTTACATAAAAAAAATGTAACCATTGCTGATACACTGTATCTTTCCTAGCACTTTGTACCTGCCACTTTGTACCTGCCACTTTGTACCCGCCCACTTTGTACCCGCCCACTTTGTACGTGCCACTTTGTACCTGCCAATTTGTACGTGACATTCCGGATGAAGAGCTTTCGATGAAGTAGTTTCTATGAGGTAGTTTCCATGAACTAAATTCCCATGGATTAACATCAGACACCTAGGACCTGTCCGAGGAAACTAAGGAAAGTAAAACAACAAACAACGTAATCAACATAAAACAACAAACATTCACTGTGATATTAGTTTTAAAATCATTATACAACTTGCAAATTTAACAACGTTGTTCGTATTCCTTCCCTTCCAGCATTTCCAGGTTTGTTGATAGAGAGTTGTGAGGTGAAAAACAAGTCGACTAATATTATTCAGGGTGGCGCCCACTTACCTTTTTTGATTAACCTTAATTACATTCCTTAACTTGATTTATTAACTTATTAAATTCATTTGGTGCCTTAACTGCATCTATTATCTCATTAACTTCAATATAATTTCAATAACTTGAATAAAGTAGGATTACCCGCGAACCGGTAAGACTACTTCCTGAACTGATATTAGTTTGGTCTCCGAATTCACACCTGAGGTGCTCTCCAAATTGAGTCGCCGTTGCAATTTATCTTGCCTTATTATTTCAAATAAATAATAGGTAACACCCTGTTAAAACATTTGTTCACTTCTGGAAGTGTTATGTCTATCAAAATATTTATAGTGACCCATATATACCAATTTTTATGGAAATAGGTAGTCTCCAATAAATTGATAGTAAAAGCTCGTTGTGAGACATATTGTATATCAGAAAACTGCCAGTGACTGCCAACTGATGGATTGAAAAGAAATGTCCCAAGCTTAGAGGATAGAGTAACGTGGAACGTGACCTTTCCGGGACCCTTTTTACGAAATGTATCGGAGAAAAATAGGGTAAAGCTTGCTGTCCATTTTGTTTATTTAGTTTGTAAATCAATCAGATTCTTCCGTTAGAGCTTAAGGAAAAAGTAAAAACCTAAAAAGGAAAAAGATATTTGAAAAGTTTATTTATTTAGTAGTTTAGTGCAAGCATGCAACTATTGACATTCGTTGAAAATAAAGCTAAAGCTTGTTTGTCGTTTTTGAAAAGTATGTTAAAAGGGAAAATCTAAATTGGATTTCGTTAGTGAGTAACCCAATCCTGAGCATCCAGCACACGGTTTGTTTCAAGGAAATGTATTGATTTTATTCCTTTTCTTATTTAAATAGAAGAAGTTGTGGCAACTGATGGTGTTAATTCAATTCAAAATTTCTTTCGAAATCATAGACACTCAGTGTACCGGGTGTAGGTACATATGGAACTTGAGTGGTTCTAAGCAGTTACGTTCTTTTATGATTTTTTTTTCCATTAGTTCCTATTTTTTCAGAGAATATACTCAAATATTATCTACATTTCTGAAATGCAAATTCAAATCTAATTTTCTCGAAAATTCTAACTGCCTATAGCCACAAACAATGTTGGGAAGAGGAGAATTTGAGAGCTCAAGCACACAAATGAAAACGTGAAGAGAGAAAGTACAACAAGAGCAGAGTTACGAGGGTTTTCTTTTAAGTGCTGCGTATATCAACATTTTTGTGCTTCGTTGAAAGCTGTACCTACACTGAACTTTCAAAGTTGATGAGTCAGTCGAAGGATGGAGTTAAATATTCGTGCAATGAGTTTTTACAATGTTCGAAGACAGTTCTCTCAAATGCCTTGCCAAGTTGGTTGGAATAATCTTAGCGACCATCCAAAAACAGGTACACCAGCGACGTCTATCTGTACGTAAGTTTGTCCAAGAAGGTCGACATGTCACTTATCCTGATATTGAAGCATCATTGGCATTTGAAAGGCATTCGAAAAATGATCAGTAGTAACATCACAAGAGACTGAAAATAATTTGACAGAATCTACAAAACTTGTTGTCTGGCGATAGACACGAGAGCCCTTAGGGCTCGAGTGGCTATTGCCAAATAGCAAGAAGTTTGAGAAAAGGCCCGGAGAATTATTCTCTTATTTATCGAGCTCTCGTGTGGTATTCAATAGATTATTTTCTGACGTTACAATAAAAATAACTTTTATGATTTAATATTTTCATTTCAGCATATTTATATCACTCGACTCAATATAAACTGAATAAGTTATTTAAATGAAGCAAGTTTTGAACATAAAAATTAAATAATTATGAATTATGTTGTGCCCTTGGGTGGATGATTTATTAACATTGTCATGGCACTTCTCCATTCTCTCTCAGATTATTAATGAAATTTCGATAATGTTCATTACCCAATTGCAGGCAACGAGTGGGATGAGCTGTGTCCTGTGATTTTCATGATGTCCTGCTTATTGATACCTGCTTCGGCAAGGTGAGACACTGTTGTCGATCTCTGCAGATTGTTTCATCCTCTTAGACAGCAATTTTGTACCTTCTTGAAGAATACGGTTTGTCCCAAGCAATAATAACTGTTAAAAATAATCTGTCAGTTTTAATATTTGCATTTCGAATGCTGAGTAATTTCTTGAGCAATCGAACAGGACAAATATCATTATTATTATTATTGACCATTTACTGCTCCCCGTGCGCCGATTTGGAAAATATAGACTCACAATTTGTTCTTGTGGTGGTCAATCCTGCATTGTTTGTTTCGTCTTTAAAATAAGGAAATGAACCTTAAGACCCCTCTCCGCCACGCCATGAAATAATATTATTGAATTTCTTTCGCGAGCCTGACGATGTGTTTGCGTCGTACAGTTATCATGTACAAGATTTCTTTTTTGCTCAAATCTGCAGCAATCTGTTTCCTTTTTTCGGCCTCTTTTTGTAATAAACGCTTGGTGCTTCAATCATATCTGGCGGATTTGTGAAAGTACTTTGAAAAACAGAAGTCGTTTGAAGTTTCTTCTCAGCTCTTTATGCAAAATATATTAATTTGAACATTGTGGATGAACAAGACACATCTCTCGAAAAGAATTTCAAAAATTGAAATAAAAAGCTTGAAGAGGAATCTTAGAACGAATGAGGTTTTAGAGATTATTTCCAAAGATATTTCATTTGTCCATTCCACCTTATATTATTTGTTTGTAGCCTTTACATAAACAAATACTTATGAATTCATTTTTCCAAAAACCAAACTGTTAACCCTTCTGACTTTTTTTTCACGATCCTTTCAAGGAATGGAAAAACAATTCAAGCTAGTATATATCTCTTTAATTACTTATTCCAAATTTTGTGATAAAATTCAATGTAACAATAATACAAAAAAAGGATTCCATTTAATTGAAAACAACGGCTAACATTTTTTACATTCTCACGTCCTTATCACCGTCAAATTAACCCTCCTAAACCCGTTGGAGGGTTGCTGAACGCTTGTTTGTAATGAAGGTAGCGATAACTTTTTCTAAACTTCTCGCATTTTCGGGCTTAATTCGACTGATGTCCACCCAATTTGTTTGTTCGAACCTTAATTGTTAAATATAATGAACCGTGTGAGTTAATTTATTGCCAAAAAAACTCTAGCCCACGTGCAATTTATTTAATTTAAGGATTCTCTAATAAATTACGAAAATATCTACTCGATATAATGAATAATACCTGGGAGATTGCTTATTAAATTAGGGAAATCATTTTCACTTTGAATGTGATGGATATGGTCCGGATTAAGAAAATTTCTATTCCAATTTTACACACTTTATGACCATAAAAATACTTCCTGCATAGTATGCACACTCTTTTTAATGCAATCAAAATATGAAAAGTTCGAATCAAAATACCAAGAAAACAAAAATTAATAGTACCTACTCTCAAACTTCTACCCAACGAGAAGTCACAGAAAACCCACAGGATGGTATGGCGAAAAAGTATAAAGTATGGATCTTCATCAAGTGAAAGCCTCATTCATCCAATTTTTGGAAAAGTATAACTTTCTAAAGGAACAGATACAGAATATAGAAGGATTATCTTCATAACAGATAGTCAAGCATCTATCAAAGCACTGAGCTCATCTATGATCAGTTACAAAATGACATGGGAATGCCTAGGCAGTCTTAATAAACTAGGCGAGAACATCGTCACCTTATTGTGGATACCAGGATACACTGGAATAGAAGAAAGTTAAATAGCGGATGAACTAGCAAAGAGGGGAACTGGAACATCATTTGAAGGTCAGAAACCTTTTGCGATAGTAACTTCAATTTAATATTGGAAGAAACAAGCAATGCCAAAAAGAGGAGAAGATCTGACCATTGGGAAGATATAGTAGGACTCAGACAATCAAATATACTCCGGGGTAACTACAACCAGCTGGAGTGAAACTAAGGGGTGTACTAAGGGGATATTGTCAATTGAAGGGGAACCTGAAAAATCTGAAAACACTAAAGGAAGAAGTGTGTTGATTCTGTGGTATGGAAAAAGGAACCTCTATTCACATTCTTGCAAATTAAATAGCGATTCAGAATCTTAGTGCAAAAACCCTAAGCTCACCTAAATTATACTAAAGCAGATATCCTAAAATTCTTAATATTAATATTAATAATTATTCTTAATAATAGAAATGGAAAATGCCAATTAAATACCCACAATAATAATAACGAAACACTTTTTTCCAATTTTTGCATGAAAAGTGTATCAATTATTTTAAATGGCGTAGTTGACGTACAATAATAGCAAAAATGAAATTTGGAGTAGGTGTATAACATGACTTCTTGCTAGACTATAATATATATATATCAAATTCCCTGTAATATATGGGTCGTATAATCCCCTTCCCTGAATTACAGAACACAAGTTTTCAGTGGGTGTAACGTTAATTTCCAGATGCTACCCGTTGTGTACCTGTCAATTATTCATGATCAGCCTTACAAAATTATTACTCAAATGTTAGCAAACTGGAATAGATCATAGAATAGATAACCGAGAGACATGTAAATTTTAGTGACAACCACTATAAATTTAGATTGTCACAGATTTGGATTGTTCCTCTCTAGTCTTATGCTTTAGAAAAATAAACATAGCTACAAATTTTGAAGGAAGTAAATAGTGCCACATGTATAAAAACTTTTTGAGAGAAGCTTTGAAGCGTTTTATAATATACGAAAAACCTCTGATTCGATACAGCTCTCCCCTTTTTTTTTTCGCAGTAAGCATACATTTTTCGTCCCAGAATTCATTTTCAACAGCACAAAGTCATATTTCACATTTTGTTTGTATTTAAAACATTTTCAGTCTTTTATTATTTTGTTTGTTTTATTATTTGGCTTCTGTTGCCAGTAGTTTTCTTTTAACGTTATTTAGGGCCTGTCCTGTGAAACTCGACCTGTTATATATTTTTTCAGCGCTCTCATGTATCTCTATCGCTAGATCATGACATTTAATGAAAACAGCGGCATTGTCATTAACAGTATACCGGAATGACAAAGAAAATGCGAAAACGAGATGGATAACAAAGTTTTTAGGGAGTGTTTGAAATATTTGCATGCTATCTAACATTAGATGATTAATCAGCAGCGAATGGATGTTTATCAACTATACTATCAAAATATGAACAACAACAGCTTAATCTAATTAGAACAATTAATGGAAATTTTGAGGAAATATCCAACGGGAAGAGCGATTGGTTGTCGCATTATTGAGGTTGTGAATGTGGAATGGACCTCTTTGGGAGTGTCCACCTCTTACCCAAGAGAAAATCAGCTCCCGCAATGGTTTCCAAGGTCAAAAGTTAACACTTATTCCAAAAAGTCAAGAATAGGGAGACATTTTAGTGAAGAAACCTTGCCAAGGTCGACTCTCGGTCTAATCCTCAAGTTCTTTGTTACCTATCCGGTAAATTTTTGTTGATAACTTATCAGCAAACGATCGAATCTACGCAAGGTAGTACCTGCCTAGATATATAATAAATAGATAGATAATAAATTTTGTTTTAAGGGTATAATGATATTGGGTTGGGATAAAGAAAAATCAATCGCTTGAATATAAACATCGATCTGTATCTCTGTAACTGTAAGAATTTGAAGCGTGGGTGACCTCCACAGCACTTAGGCCACAATACAGAAAACCTGAATTGAGAGAGTGTCGGACATTCACAAAGAATGTGTTCGACAGTCTAATCTTCCTGTTCACATCCCCTACAGAGTGAAGTGTTAGACAGACCCAGTCTGTAGAGGTGTTTTCGTAGGTGGCAGTGACGGCTCTCCGAAGGTTCTGTCTGTTCATAGTCACGTATTTTTTGGCTACTTTGCTGTCCGGATACTGCAGCAGTTCCTTGGCAAGCCTGCAACCTTCTGCATCGTCCCATCTACCCTTAAACTTATCAAGGGAGTGTTCCTTTATTAGGTCTATCATAGCCGACGCCGACAGACAAATGAAAGTGCCAGGTCAGAAGAGTTTTTGGGAGGCTGCTCTCCTGGCTAATGAGTCGGCAATGTGGTTACCTTTCGATTTACTGTGGCCCTTGATCCAGCCTAGAGTGACTTCGTTGTTGCTACAGGCTTCGATCAGGGACAGGTGACACTCCAGTACTAGGCCTGATGTGATACGTGGTCTGTTCAGGGCTAGTAGTGCTTGTCTACTATCCGTGAGGATGTGAATTTTATTACCTGTGGTGTTTCTTTTGCGGCGATGTAGATGGCAGTGAGCTCTGTTTGAGCAGCGCTGACACTACAGTCCATCGTTCATTTGGTGTTCAGATTCAGAGACCTGGAGTAAATTCCACATCCTGAGCCCATATTGGTTTTAGAGCCATCCGTGAAGATGTGGAGTGCGCCTTCTTCTGATGTGTCTTGTGTGTTATATTTAATGATTACCTTGTAGGGCCTGTGAAACGCATATTGTGGTGAGATTGCGTCTGTAGCAGTGGGATCTCATTGAGTGCCTCACGCCATAGGTTACGTCTCAATCTACAAGATTCTACGTCAGGTTGTATACCGGTAGAGCGTAAGCGTGTCAAGGTCATTAAAATAACCTCCTTGATGTGTATGTCAAGGGGAGTGAGACCAAGGATCACCACCATCGCTCTGGTTGGTGTGGTTCTCATGCCTCCTGTTGTATTGAGGCATGCTGTTCTCTGGATTTGGAACAGTTTACGGACGACTGTCAGCTGGTTTGCTTTAACTCCCCAGGCAATCGCGCCGTACGTTAGCATAGGTCTGATGATGGCAGTGTAGATCCAAGCAGTAACCCTGTGTGACATTTCCCAGGTACGGCCGATCGTTCTGCGACACTGTTCATAAGAAATGTATGCTTTTTTCACTCTGTTTTCTGGATGAGAGTTCCATGTTAACTTACTGTCAAATGTGACACCTAGATATTTCACCTCTGATGAGAACTTAAGTTCGGTATTTAGGAGCTTTGGCACTTGATGTTTTGCAAGCTTCCTTTTTTCGTGGAAAGTACCATTTCTGTATTCTGTGTATTTATTGACAGTGAATGGTCTTTGCACCATTGTTCTATGATATTGAGGGCCTCTTGCATTAGAGCACAGAGTATCTCCTCAAATCTTCCAGTTAGCAGAATGACTGAATCATCTGCATAAGCTATTGTGTAGAAGTTGCCATCATTGAGGTGGCTGACCATGGAGTCTAAGACCATGTTCCACAGTAGTAGTGAAAGTACCCCTCCCTGTGGACACCCTTTTACAACCAATCCTTTGATGGTGACATCGTCTACGCTGATTTTTATTACTCTTTTTGAGAGCATGTTATATATCCAGCCATTTATGGTTTGGGGGATATTCTTGTTGGCAAGTGCGTTCGTTATCTTGGGAGAAGTGGTTTTGTCGAACGCACCTTCTATGTATATGAATACACCCAGGGTGGACTCGTTGTTTTCCAGCGATCTTTCGATGCGGCCCGCCACAAGGTGAAGAGCTGAATCGGTGGATCTCCCTGGAGTGTATGCATGTTGGTTTGGGTGCAATGGGTTTTGCGTTATCACTGCATCTCGTATATATGCTTTTGGAGTAGAAAAGTCCATTCTTCCTGGTTTTGGTATAAACACAACTTTGACTTCTCTCCAACATTTTGAAATATACCTCAGTGCCAATGAGGATCTGAAGATTCCTACTAGGTGCGGCGTTAAAGCATCCAGGCCCCACTAAAGTAGAGCTGGATAAATGCCGTCTGTTCCTGGTGATTTAAAGGAGGAGAATCAAGAGATGTCCCACCTCAATCTGTCCGCGTTGACGATCTGTCGCGCTATCCGCCAGTCATCCTCCGTCGAGTTGTGGTATTCCTCTTCCTTTCATGTTACCGTGTTAGCAGTTTTGGAGTCAGGGAAGTGAGTTGACGTTAATAGTTCAAGGCTTTCCTCGAGCTTGGCAGTTTTTGTGCCATTCTCTTTGGTTAGTGTACCAATATGACGGTAGGGATCTTTGGAGAGGGCTTTTTGGAGTCTAGTTGCTGGGGGAAATCTTCGATTTCCTCGCAGTAGGTTCTCCATGCCTCTCTTCGTTTTTGTCTGATAACTGTTTTGTACTTCCTGAGGTGAAACTTGTATGCGTTCCAGTCCTCTTGAAGTCTGGAATTTTTGGCCTTGTTGAAAGATGTTCCCGCTGCCTTCCTGAGCAGGTCAATCTCATGGCACCACCATGGGGTGGATGTTCCACTTAGATCGAGCCGCTTAAGGGGGTAGGACTTCTTATAGGCTCCAATTATGGAGTTTCGAATGTTCACAGAGTCATTTTTCAAATCTTCTTTATTGTTTGGCAGCACTTCCTCGACTTCCCGCAGAGCTCCGTTTAAACAGTGGAGATATTCTGTCCAATCCGTTTTCCTGGGGTCTCGGGTTAGTGTGGAGGTAGTGAGAGCAAGTTTTATTTCAAATTTGATCGATAATGAAGATTAGTTTCACTTTCAATGTAGTTCGAGCTTCTCTTCGGGAGTTTTTTCTATATCAATATTTCACTTCTTCATCCTTTTGATATATGGGAATCATACTCGGGCCAGCTGCTATCAGGTATGTTCCATCGAATAACTACATTAGTACTTTGCTCACTGTACACGTACTCTAATGGTGATCTGGTTTGTTTTCCCCATTCCAAAGTTATAAAATTTTGATGGTAGGTGTGACACCTTTGCTCGTTCTCGCGTATTGAATAAATTTAAATAAAAAGCCTCCAGCAAAAGCCAAAAATAATGTAGAGCCGCAGAACCATTCCATGATATATTTCAGTCCGGACCCGGGAATCTTTTAAAGGACACACAATAGACAGTTTTAACCGGAGACATCTTGTGGTTGCGGCGACCGTTGTCCACCGATAGGTTTATATAGGAACTAATTGAAGCTTAATGTAATATTAAAAGTAAACTGTAATTTAGAGCTTGTATAGCTGCACCTGAGTTTGCAGCAACGGTACATTTTTTGTCCTTTTTTAGGAAATCGTCCAGGGGACTAAGACTATTTATCATTTTTTTTGATTCTTGAGAATCTTTTTCCAGTGAACCCGGTCACATTTCCCTTTTTTTCCCATGTTTTATCTTCTATATCAGTATAAGTGTTTCGTTTTGTCATATCTTTTTTGTCACAAATTTCTAATTGATTTTTGTGTGATCCTGATCATCAGACACTAACTCAAGTTTGTAATTATTTTCAAAATACAGGATATTGCAGAAAAACTGATGTGTGCAAGGTTAGTGTGCAGCACCTTTTGTATAGTACTTTTTGAAAAATAAAAATCTGGTCCTTAGTATCCTTGAGCTGTTGTAGATTGAAGCAATACAATTTTAACTAATGACTAAAATCGTAGATAACATAATACCTAACCACAAAACTGGTAGATTAACAAAATTACATTACAAGTGTCCTAATTTTATCAAAAAATTCCTAAAAAAATAGAAGAAATATACCGTTGTCGTCATCTTAGGCACACCTGTCTAAGTTACAGTTTCCTCTTTAAATTACAGTTAGTTGTTCTTATAAAACCGATAGGTGGACACCGTTCACTGCAACCAAAAAATGTCTTCCGTTAAAACGGTCTATTTCATTGCATACCTAATTTTCGAACAATAGGTAATAATGAGGGGTCGTCGTCAGCTAATATTAATTTACGCCTGTCCTAGATTTCTGGTCGTACTTTACTCATCGATTCCAAAATCCAACAAACGGTATATATTTAGTTAGCCGATGAAATTAATCTGATAATAGCACAGCGTTCCCTTTAACGTTCCGGTGGAGAGAATAAGTCTCGAAATTCGGATTTCATAGCATCCATATATAAAGTAAGAATTCGGATAGTATCAGCCGTACATTCGTGGAGGCTTTTAAATCGTATTAGGAGAACAAAAGCGCCAACATAGATTGTTTCCATTAGGCGCGGATATCGGATGTTGTCAGTTCTCGAGATTTGAGGGCTTTAACTGGTTATTTCGTCATTTCACAATGTATAACAGTAATTGAGGATAATTTAGTGTGATAGTCGTGTGATATATAGGTACTGGTGAACAAGAATTATTACCCACACTTAGGAGTTTAAAAAAATATATCGTTTAGTCAATTTACAACTATCAAAGCGCACCAAACTGGCTGAATACTTCAAGTCTAATTTTAGCCTACTCCTTGGTTGCGAGAAGCTTATGTCGTATTGTTCATGCACGTTCGTGAAATTTGTAATCTGATGTGTTTTTGTTTTATTGCCGTTGAAAACAGATCTGAGGTACGTGACCTATTATTTTCCAAATTTTTTGTATATTTCATTGTTGAACGCATTTTTTACCACACAACAAAAATTGTTTCACATCACCTACTGTCTTCAGAGGTCCTGTCAAAAGGTATCCGGGGAGCTTAAGAGATGATGTTCATCACTTTGCATATTGTAAAGATTTTTTAAGTTTCAAAAGAACAATTTAAAAAAAAGTCGATTAAGGAGGGAGTGTTTTTAATGAGGTGTCGAAGTTTCGAGTATCCGGGTAACGATTTAAACTCATTTAGAAGTAGGACTATCAACCAGAAACTGAAAGCAAGTTTTTCGTAGAAATTATGAAATAGAAATTATGAATTCCTTACAAAAAATAAACTAACTTGATGAAAATATTTGGTAGTGGAATTTCACTTTCTTGAACTCCATGTTAAGCCGAAGTATTAGCTGTTCTCACTGTCTTCCGAAATATATTATGCATAATTCTTCAGTTTACAGTCTTACGAGTTTAACGACTCGCTATTAGAATAAAATTGAATCATTAGGTTCATACTTTCACAGCTAACTTGCTGGTTTCAGCCTTTGCATGTATTTATTGAAATAAAGTTGTGAAAGGTCTATTGTGCTTACTTTTACTCAGGTCATGAGGAAAATCTTAGATACTAATAAATCCTTTAGTCCCATTTCCCTGGGGAATTTCAGGATATCCGCAGGCTTTAACTCAGGTAAATATCCATCTGTGGATGGAGGTTTCTTCTTCCATGCCACAGAATCGACATTCCTCTTCGTCCACTATTTTGAGCTTTTTTAGGTGCCTATTCAGGCAACAATGGTCCTGTTAGGATCCCTGTTAAAACTCTTCAGTGCAGTTTTACTTTGACTCAGGCATTCATTTGATCTTAACGAACTGTAGTGACCCAGCAGTAACTTTGATTGTCTAATCCCTACTATATCTTTCCAATGTGTGTATAGCTATTTTTTGCGTTCTTCTTCATATTTTGAGATCTATAACTCTTCCTTTTGACGTCAAATTCCGCCAGAGTCCGGTTATAATACCATATTTCCCTCTTTTCGCCTCTGTCCAAGCCACTTACAACATATTTGCTAACACATTTATTAGTATTTTGTTCAATAGGCAATTCTCCTTTTTTGGGTTTTCCAAGTCTTGCTCACAATAT
>CAJUYG010003200.1:12273-23212 GCA_910591675.1 Galerucella calmariensis
GTATGTAGTTCGTGTGACTTGCTTGTTGATATAGTCTGAACTCTATTAAGATGGTTTATTCTGACTTTATGTTGTAAACTACCTATTTTATTTGACTGTTTATGTATTCTTAGCTCCCTTGATAATGTTATAATAGATATTTACGTAATTAGTTATGAAAAGAGCGATATTGTTCAACAAGCGTAATATTTGCCAAAACGAGCGCTAGCGAGTTCTGCAAATTACGCGTGTTGAACAATGTCGCTCTCTTCATAACGTGTTTACGTACAACGTTTTATCTAATTCCGCACTTTCATAATATTCAATAAAATCTTCAATTACAATGATAATATTGAAGTGGGATCAAATGGTGTTAGAAGTATTGTTACTATGATGTATTCACCCAGAAAATTGACTTTTACGTTGAATAACTGTGTCCTGAATAATGTTTTCAATGTTTATAAATCTCAAAATACTATTGAATTAAAGTAATGGGTTAATTGTACAGTTTAAATAATGAAATAATTGTCAGTTTTGACAGTACCTACCTAATTAATAAATTATTCTTTGAAACTCATGTGGTATCTCTATGTTGAAACATAAACAGTTACGTTAAGTTTTTACATAACTACTTTCCATAACTGATATATGAAGGTTATGAAAAATGTGACGTTACCTAACGTCAAGGAGTGACGTAAAGTGTCACATTTGATAGCGGAATTAGATAAATACTATTTTTACTGTTGTTCAATTTGTATTTCATCGTATGCTCTGTAAAGGGATTTATTCATCTGTTGGACATTGAAGGCTATGAATATTATTATTATATATAGATATAGATATATAGATATAGATATAATAACTACACTAACAAAACCCTATACTCTACTATACTATACTATTCTATACAGTGAGCGATCATAAACTTTGATGCCAATAAATAAATGAATACGTGGTAGGAGTATGTACAGTTCCTCACAATTCACTCTGTATTAGATTAGATTGGAATTGATGAGGCTACTCGACCTGGGGCCCTGCGGCCTATTTAGATCTATTGTGGACCTCTGAATTTAGATTACATCCTCCAGCCCTCCTCTTTTTAAGTAGCCAATCATCCTCGAGACTGAATCTTCCAAGTAATTTCTTGTTGGTGGCATCTCATCACCCAGTACAAGAAACTGCAAGTAGCAATCGCACTGACATAGGATGTGCTCAGCAGCTTCCTCTTCAGAATCTGCACATGGCTTTGTCTATGAATCTCGTTAGCTTTGCGTGTCTATCAAGTTCACAGTGCCCCTAGTAACAAAGCTGCTACGGCTTTGACAGTTTTCCTGTATTTGCTTATTAGGTCTGCCGTAAAAGTTGGCGAATGTCCTCTAATGAATTGTTTTGACTGTTTCTGTCCTAAAAGCCAGAATTCTAGGGCTAAAACAAAGTATAACAATTCAAATTAGCCTATCTAAGGATATCACAATTTTCCAAAGGCAGGAAAAGAAATACCGTTCAGTTTCCATCTTCACAGATAGTTAAGCTGCACTGAAGACACTCGATTTCATAAAGGTCAACCCTTGGAGACTACTGCAAGGTCATGATAGCCTTGGTACCAGAGAAGGAGGGTCTTTGTTGTTGTATCTGTGAATCTCCTTTATATCGGCAGGTGTAGGCCAAGAATCACCGAACACACACTCTCTCATCGACGACCGTCGCATAAGACATGCCTGACAGTTTCATCTTCCTGTTCACACATTCTGCATACAGGTGTGTCCACTAGCCCCATAGTATGGAGGTGGCCAGTCAGAAATCCTACTGTTAAACGTAGGTTTTTTCTGGTCATCGTCAGGGTGGTCCTGGCAAAACTGCATCCTTCGGTTCCATCTCATCTCTTGAGGGATTGAGCATGGGTGTAACGTTTGGCTAGTTCCGCAATTGTCGAAGTCGTCAAGCCGTAGGTGAGCGGGAGGGTAATAACGGCAAAGAGCTGGCGGATGAAACGACCAGACAAGGCTCATCAATCTCATCCATTGAATTCAAAGGTACACAATCCATCTGAAAAGGTCGATTAGACACCTCATCAAATCTAATCTAAAAAATACATCAATAATAATTGACACATTGATGAATATAATGTTATGTTATATCTATTTGGAGTTCATTTTCAGTCACCATGTTCACAACGAATATTTCTCGATTTTTTTTGTAACTTTCCAGATGCTTTCATTAATGAAAATAAGTTTCTCGTTAGGAGTTTAGAAAACGGCGCCGAGGCACTCTAAAAATAAGAATTGAAAACGAAAGTCATTGTTAAAAATAAAAAAAATTGAACCACCTCCCCACTTTAACGTAAATTACAATTGAGAACGGAAAGCAGTCCCAGTTGGCCGGAGGAAAAGAAAATGCGTTTTTCAATTGTCGTCGAAATGAAAAGGCCATAAAATCACCATACGCATTGCAACTTCCACTTGAAATGCACGTCACTTTTACCGCCTACTAAGATTAAACTTTTAAACTGACAGAAAGGCTATTGTTTGCATTCGAAAAAAAGAAGAGAACAGTCACGATTGTTTTTCTTGATGGGTGCAATTTTTAAAAATACAATCCGTCTCTTAGCTAGAGAAATTTCTCTTTCAATCCACAATATCATTAAGTAACGTCAAAAAACCTAATCCCTAGCAATGATAACTAGTTCTGCACTATCTAGAATTATTGTTACGGGTTCATTATATTTTTTTTCGACTGAATAGGGAATTAATAAAATAATACTTACAATTGACTTATACTCACTTTTTTTTATCAATTTTATTACTAGTTAATCTTGACAACGGTAGCTGGAACACTACCGAAACGTCGAAATAAAAAATAAAAAACATTATTGTGGTTTGATTCCCAAAAGAATAAGAAAAAAGTGTAAAGAACTAAAGTTCCAAAAATAATTTTCTTGTGGAATGCTCAATAATATGTGGTCGTTGGAATAAGTATGTACATTACAAGTGTGGAAAGTGTCATTTCACGCACTAGTAATGTAATATACTATGTGATATATACTCATAAATTATGGGACATTTAAAACTTTTGTCAAGTTTCCTATTGAAGTTGGATAATATAATTTGTGTAAATAAATAATTTCAGTAAATTATTATCAGTTGAATGTGAATCGGATTATTTGCAACGTCGAAACAAACCATCATTTCGAAGTATATATTCGGAGGGCTTTGATAATCTAGTTTCCTGGCTTTTGAAAGTCGCAATAAGCTCATGATTCGACTTTCTGGTCTGGAAAACGCAAACAATTGGACAATTTCAATAATAATTTATCAGCAGAATCCGCGTGGTATTAATTTGGCTTTGGCCTAACAGTGGTCGATTCTTGGCCCAACATATTCTACCCGACAAACATTATGCGCCATATTATAATTCCTCCATTGTTGTTTCCATTGTTACCAACATTAATCTGCCTAATATTCCCTAGAACCGAATACGGTTTTTGGCATTATTCGAGAATTTACTGATTTTATGCGGTTACGTACTCGTTCGTTTATGGAATTTCATAGTTCACTTCATATTTAAATAACAGAAAACGCATCTTTCTAAAACCTCCATCAGTTTACTGTCTACGTTTCATTGAATATGCGGGATATTTCCAGTTCACGATACCAGTGGCGTTTCCCTGTTCGAAAAATAACTATGTAACAGAAAAACTGAATTGATTTGAGTCTAACCAAGAAGATCTAAGCACACAGCCAACCTTCTTATAGACAGGCGTTACCTTGAGAGCCTTAGGTACTAGATCTCCCAATTTTCCGACCCTCACGCTTCTTTTTGGCTTTATCTATTAATTACAATATTTAATTAGTCCTGAAGGTGCTCCAGGTCCTCCTTTTGCAGTTTTAATATTAGTAACTATTTTTATTTTTAGAAACGTGTGTATTCATTTTATTAAGGAGAAAGGAAGTTCAATTGAATTCATTCTTTTTGTGAAAGGGGAAGGTGTGATGATGCCTTTTGGCGCAATATAATAATATAATAATAAATATTTAAAATGATAATTAAATTCCCTTGATCTTATTTCAACAAAACGTTCGAACATTTCATTATTATATAAATATAAATAAAGAAGGTTACTGTCAAGTTCAAGCGTGGTGCAAGACAAAAACAATTATATGTTTATCTGTTTTGCTCGAACTTGACCAGTTATATAAATATACATTCAGTATTGATCAAAGGAGAAGTCGATGTAGAATACTTGAAGAAGACTATTGTATATTGTTCAATAGTCATCTACCTACTAGTAATTATTAACCATTACGTATAAGTAATAGGTACTTATGCTTAGTATTAGTTTAGTAAGTAGTGTAATGTATATAGAAAATAAATCAAACATTCCAGTGCTAGTAGTTGTTTCATTCCTCTTGAGATGATCCTCCAAGTTACCTGCAACACCACATATTCAGAAGCCCTTCCACACCTATACTCTACCCAAGTATCCATCTACAATACATCTATTAGAAGCTCATCTTCCTCTCTGTCAACCTAATTGTTTCCTGGACTCCACAGTATGGATATGATGTTGTTTGTACTTGACCAGTTCTTTTTCCAGGCATTCCTATACCATCTGGACACAGATTAAACTAGATCTTGCGCTTGATAATAATTCTTCACCTTCTATATATTTCTTATCAATATTGAACTAGACACTACTACACACTTTCCTATGGCGTGAATGAGACGATTGGGATGTCTCCCAAATTGCTTAGAAGGGTTCTTGACCTGTCCACTTGTGATGAATAAGACGATGGAACTCATATTGATGGACTGGGATCTTTAGCAGCTCTTAGTGGGGAGGCGGTAGTTACAACAGCGATCAGGTTCGTAAAGGCTCGTACACGGGAGCAGACAGGAACAGTTTCTTAGTTGTCACTTAAGAGCTTGAGGTGTGCTAACTCTTTTCTGAGCTAGCAGACCTGCAAGGAAAAAGAAAACATAAATTAGAAAGAATAGTAAATAATTAGAGAAGGAAAAACAGATCGAGTAAAAAGGTAACGCATAATATAAAGCTCGAACAATATATACGTGTTAAAATATAACTTAACAAAGATCTGTTTTATTTCAGTTCCTCTGCCCTATTATTTTTTTATGAATAAACAAAAAAATGCAATAGTAATAAATTAAAGTAGTAAGCACTTGGTAAGAAAAAACATAGAGAGGGTGGTACTTAAAATTATAAACTGGTCGAACGATTGATTATGAGTGAAGTAATTGAAAATGAATTGAATATTGCTTTTTTAGTGGAGAAATTCACTAACGAAACAATAAATATATAGACGTTATAGACGTAACTGCACAGATAATAGTTCTTTATGATACAAGTGCGTGAAGTTATACTTTTGCGCACAAGTTTCGAAAATGCAAAGCACGAACGTAGCGAGTGCGCAAAAGTACTTCACGCACAACTGGCATGATAGTATATTAAAGTATAAGTGGATATTATAGTATATTATTAAACGAGCAATTTATGATAGCCATAATTCACGATGGGTGACGTTTGCGTCACGAGCCGCAGGCGAGGGGCGCAAGTCACCCAAGTGAATTATGGCCATAAATTGCGAGTAGAATACTATACTTTGTCCACGACACTTAATTCATTAATTAATAAATAAAAGTCAGTAGCGATTTGGCATATTACTAACCTCAAAATGTTGTGGCAGCTACTTCAAATAATTTGACATATATAGAGATGGGCGATACTGTAGAAAGTATCAATACAACGTACGGTTATAAATATATTGTTTCAAAATACTTAATATTAGAAAATATCGTTATGAAAAGTATCAATACTAAAAATTACAATATTTTATAGATACGATATATGTCAGAAACAAATTTCCTGAACAAAATACACAGATTTAATAGTTTATTCCATATCGTACCCCCATTTCTAGTCGTGAATTATGAACCATAATACACTACAGTGTACTATGAACCATAATTCACGACAGTTGATATATGGGTACCATATACCTTTAGTTAGGAGGTAAAATATTGACTTATTATTGGTGGTCGTGGACAAATATAGTTTTTAAGACAATGGTTGCTTGTAGTGCTTGTGGACGTTCAAAGACTGCTAAAAACGACGCTTTGAAAATTACTTTTCATCGGTGAGTACGTATTATTATAATAATTATTATCTACAGATGTGAATATTGGTCTTTATATGTTAAAAATTTAAAAAATAGTTGTTCCTAACCTGAATTTTCACTTGACATGATATGACATGACATGGGTGTATCATTTTGACTTTTTAGTTTATAAACAAATATATCAAATTTATTTTCAGTATATATCATTATTATTTAGAAAGCTTCTAGCTTTCATATCATTTTATAATACACTTGTTACTTACAATATTTTCTATTCTACTAAATTTTAAGTTATTGAAAATATTAATTCCATTTTATAGAAATAGTTTTATCCTAATTAAAATTGGGTACGGCGCCACTGATATATTCTATTCTGCGGCGGCCATTTTGGATAACCATCCCGGTTAACTGTCCTTGGCGTAAGGATCCTTCCTCACTACTTTATGTTCTAAGTATACAACAAACGACTAAATTCAAGGCAACTAGATAACTACGTGGCTAAAAAGAGTGTTAAACCCCATTTAAAAAGCGTTGTTCATTTACGCACGCTTTTTAACGTATGTATAATGTATGATTTCACACATTTTTTTGGATCCTAAATTTTAAAGGTGGTCGTAGATAAAATAAGTTTATTGAATCTTACGTACGGTCTCCCACTTTAAAATTTTCAATGAGACGTCTATGCTTAGTGTTCAGAAGAAACCAAACATGCCACATTTAAAAAACAGGTTCGAGTTTGAAAATCAAGATTTTAAGCAAAAAACATTTCCCATATAAGGTACCTATACTATTTTATATATTCACTTAGTTTTGTTATAGAGCTTTGATCATGTTTAGTCATGTCAGCTAGTTATTTAATTATAAATTCATATTTAACGATTTTAAACCAAAAATGTTAATTTCGCATGTGGGCAGCAAAGCCTAAGCACACAAAAGAAAATGGTCCATATCCTATTTAATATACTGATATGAATCTCATATTTTATGGAGCCTGCTGACACACACATAGTACATAGAAGAATACAGCAAATATTGGTTTATTTTTCATATTTTCAACATGAAATCCTTCTTCAAATATGATGACGTCGCTATTATGTTCAGTAGCGGCCGTTTAACATTGTTTACAAAATATATAAACATAAAAAATTTCTATTTCTATATAATTTTGAAACCGTTGAATGTGAATCCATTTTCCTACTTTCCACATTATATCCTATTCTTGAGCAGGGTCAGGTTTGGTGTCAGGGTCTGTCCAAATAGCTGATACTTTATTCGTACCTCAGCGGTACAGGGACAAAATCACGTCTGATCTTTTGACAGTCATATGGTAGATGATTCAGATGACAGTGGCCTGTCAAAAAGTCTGTTTGACAACGTTAGTCATGTCCAGAAACTTATGTATGAAATGATTGTCTATACCTCGTTTTTAAACTAGGAGGAGCATTCCAAGAAACCCCACTTACACCACTAAAAGTTATTAGATTGAGAGGGTCTTCCGAAAGAGTCGTGTTCAGACTTTTCGAACTAATTAACAATTATGTGACATATGTATTATATTGCTCGCAGGTGTCGTGTAAAATGAGGGATCAATGCAAGTCTAGAATTTGAATCATCATTGGCCACAGGCAATGGCTAAAGTTGTAAATAAATGTCACATTATTGTGAACAAAATGTTAGGTTATCATAAGTAATTCATGTCAAATTGGATGATATAAATATGTACAAAAAAGCTACTGTATGATTAAATTATTGTCTTTTCACATTTGAGCACGAACTAGAAGCCAACAAAAATTTTGATATCAACAAATACCATAATAATGTACTGTAATGTGAGTGAAACTTGATGTAAAAATATTTATCTAATTCCGCTATCAAATGTGACACTTTACGTCACTTCTTGACGTTAAGAAACGTCACATTTTTCATAACCTTCATATATCAGTTATGAAAAGTAGTTATGTAAAAACTTTACGTAACTGTTTATGTTTCAACATAGAGATACCACATGAGTTTCAAAGAATAATTTATTAATTAGGTAGGTACTGTCAACACTGACAGTTATTTCATTATTTAAACTGTACAATTAACCCATTATTTCAATTCAATAGTATTCTGGGATTTATAAACATTGAAAACATTATTCAGGTCACAGTTATTTAAAGTAAGTCAATTTTCTGGGTGAATACATCAGAGTAACAATACTTCTAACACCATTTGATTCCACTTCAATATTATCATTGTAATTGAAGATTTTATTGAATATTATGAAAGCGCGGAATTAGATAAAACGTTGTACTTAAACACGTTATGAAGAGAGCGATATTGTTCAACACGCGTAATTTGCAGAACTCGCTAGCGCTCGTTTTGGCAAATATCACGCTTGTTGAACAATATCGCTCTTTTCATAACTAATTACGTAAATATCTATTACAATAATTAGATTTTACTTGGAAATTCATATTATTAACAAGAAAAAACGAGTTTAGATTTTTTTATCAAACTGAATAAATAATAAAAATAGCACTTAACTTGTTTGGAATAAAATACTTAGTTAAAAATAAAAGAACAAACGTGAAAAAGATGTACCTTAATACAGATTGAGGTTATAATATTTTCACTAGTAATACCACTAGAGGTCAAATTATCTCCGGAAAAAGCGGAAAAGCGAGAAAAAATTTCCGGATTTAATTTGACCTCGTGTGGTATTCGGTAAGAAAATTCCACACCAAATGTGTTTATTTCCAACAATATCAATTGGCGTTTTCATCATCATAGGATATATAATAATTGCGTTTTTAATACAAACATTAATCAAATCCAAAGAATTTAGAACACATCTAAGCTTGCAGTTGAAATGAATCAAAATGATCATGTGAAGGAATAAAAATTGTATTGTCAATAAAAAAATTCTGTCATTATAAACGCCAAAAAAAAATTTCCAGTATAATTCGCTGTTGGGTAACCGCGAGGAAAAAATTTCCACTTAAATTCATACGTTGCGATGGTGATCTGTCAGAAATACACGTTCTGATTGGTTAAAAATCACAGGTGTGGAATTTTCATATAAACACAAAACTGACAAATATCGTTGTCAATTGTATCAAAAAAGCTGTGTGAAACGGGTGGCAATTTAACCAATCACTAGGCTGCAGAAATACCAACTTAAATTCAAATCGTTCCTCTTAGTTTAAAAACAAGGTATAGTCACAGATTATGTCGACTCCGTTCGGGCTGCTTCGCGAAATTTGTCAACAGGGTTGTCAATTTGCATAATATTTCCTTCAATCTACGATCATAGGTCGTATATTTTATAAGCATTTTTTTTAAGTGTGATAGTTATACAGATACAAATATTCGATAATTACTTGTTTTAAATCAATTTTATTGATATTAAAAGAATTATACAATTAAAAAGATTATAATGTATAAAAATCATACCATAAATATATACTTTTTTCACAAACCACATCCTTGGCAACCATGCACAATAACGATGACTGCTAACCTAACCTAACCTAATCAAAACGTCAAAACATGCTCAAAATAACTTGTAATCTGTGCTTAAAATTTATAACGCCATTTTTGTTTGCTCTATTGTTTGAAGGTGTTCAATCGGCGATATTAATTGTGTTATTTGACTAATCGATTGTGCGTTGTGGTAATATTAACTATAAAAATATAGTGGTATAGATTATTATTCCTATAAAATTAATAAACCTCACGGCGGAGTGTATTGTTCATACAGAGACTGTCCAAATAAATTTTATTTGGAAAGAAAAATAAAGTTCTTTCGATTTCCAAGGGATGAGAGTATATAATTTGACTTTAGTGCTACAAATTATTTTCATAGGTGCATAGGTGTATATTGTATTCCTTTTGATAATAAATAAATCAAGAATTATTTGTACTTTAAAATTTGGTTGATTTTTGTAATTATTTGTGTTATCTAAAAATGTATTTATTAATTATTCTCCCAAGTGTAATGACTATTTATAACAAAACATAGGAATGTACAAAAAGCTAGATCCGGCACTAGAAATTGTTATTGTCGAGTCAACAGTGCAATTTGGTGAGAAACTCAGAAAATATTGGAACTTTAGTTCTTTACGCCAGGTTATGTTTGAGCGACCAGGGGTCGCGACGCAAAAGATCTGAGCGTTACGCGTTACGTTACGCTACGTTATGTTACATTGCTTCGTTATGTGCCTTACTTTTGCGTGCTTGTGCCTCCTTAGTCTCTCTCTCGTTTACGAAGCAGCGATTCATAATAATAAATATGCTCCTACCCGGATTCGAACCCGGGCCGCCCGCGTGCAATGCGAGCATTCTAACCACTGAACCACCGATGCTATATTGAAATTCTATGCAAAGCTGGTATTCGCAGTGCTAGTGATCTACTTGGATTTGTTCAGATACATTTTTACTATTATCTCCATAAGTTTTTTTTTTGTCTAGCTACTTTTCGAAATACTGGGTGTTGAAATTTTGAAAATTTGAATGTTTTAATTCGATAACTTTAAAATGGATGGATAAATTGATTTGACATTTGGCAGGTAGTTTTTAAATGTAAAAGGGCATATTTTGAAAGAAATTGTAGTTTGTGCAACTAGTGTGGATATGATGGCCATATCGCACGAGGACGAAGATGGAGCACGACGCCGTAGGCGGAGTGCTCAATCGTTCAAGTGCGATATGGACAATCCACACGAGTCGAGCAGCATATTTTTTCTACGACCCACTTAGGAAAAAATCTAGAAAATAAAAATTTCTATAAACTGTAATATAACTTCAAATTAAAAATTTAACAATTCAATTTTATGTTTCCA
>CAJUYG010003201.1:0-23207 GCA_910591675.1 Galerucella calmariensis
CCAGAAGGAAAGCCAACGAGGAAGCGATGATGGACGAGGCCATCCGCCATCCGCCATCCGCCATCCTGAACTTCCATTACAGGATCATAGCCGAACACCATTTTATTCATATTATATTCAAAAATTTATAGTACTTGCCACCAAAACACAATACAATAATATCCCAATAATGATTACATGAATTTGAAGATAGGAAAGGCTCTGAAGGCTAAGAATGCCGCCAAAATTTATAACACATCGCATAGGGAAAAGATATTGCGTAATCTATTCGTTTGGGAAAAACTAAAAACATGGTTTAACCTTGTCCATATAAGCTACTATCCCTTGAACTTATAGTTCTCAGCACGTCCCTCTAGTCCAGCGATTTGAAATCTCTCGAACTAATTACTATTCATTATGTTCAATCTCAAAATTTCAAAAATTTAAACAGGAAAAGGGGGAAGGCTTATTATTTTCTGTTGTTATAAACATCTGTATCAGTTATCTTCTGTATGTTCCTTGTGGTATATTATTCATTCTTTTTTTTTTTTTTTTTAATTTCTTGGGAAATTAAACCACAATATTTTTGAATTCTTTATTTCAACGTTTCAACAATTTGTCAAATTTTTTCTGTTGTGTCAGTTAGGGATAAAAAAATTAATTTCTACCTATTTTTTCTTGACAACGGTAGCTGGAACGCTACCGAAACGTTGAAATAAAGAATTCAAAAATATTGTGGTTTAATTTCCCAAGAAATTTAAAAAAAAAAAAAGAATCTGTATCAGTTGGCCGGAAAGCTATGTTTATATACTGTTTACCTTCTTATTCATCATTTTCCTTGTCCTTCTCCTCAGAGCTCGATCATTTTTCTTGCCCTTCTCAATAAATAACTATCATTTTCCTTCCTTTTTTTGAAAAAATACCAAATAATAAATCCTCCTTCCCCGTCATAATTCCGTCTCTACTGATTTTTAACCATGCATCTGTCCCTCGATGACTTTCACGTTTCACGTGAATTTTCAAATTAAACGTCAATTAATGTCAAAGTATTTTGTTATTTTTTTTTGTTTACTCGGTAGGAGCAGTTGGTTGTCACCATATACAGGAAACGCTTAAGCAGCTCTCGACTATCAGCTTAACTATTAGCTTCTCCGCCCTCATGACACAATATTATATTATTGATTCGCATCCTAGAAGCAAGTCCCTGTTAAAATTTTTTCAATTAGACGAATAAATTGCAGTCACCGAAATAGTGATGCCTGTCACCTGCAATAATTTTAAATCCAAAGACGTTTAAGTTTTACTCAATAATTCATCAAACACAGCCGACATCTCGCTATCGCTAACTAACAACAAGTCTACGTCTTCATTTGCATTTACTGGAATCGTGACCCTGATTGTTTTTGTATGGTCGGGGTCATCGTAGAGTTCAACCAACAAACATTCTAGCAAATTATTGAATTTACTTTGAGTGTCATGGAGTTTCTTTCAGGCTGACTGTTATTATTGTTAATCAGTGATACTTTCTCGCTCTCTGCAGCGTTTGCCTTCCCTGCTTCAGGCATAAGTTCCCTTAGCTCATTAGAATCGTCCAAATTCCGAACCAGAAAAATTTACAATTTTTCCATTTCCGTACCAGTTGGCACTAAATTGGGCGCCAAAAATCCTATGGATCCTTTCCCTTTCCAAAGATGTGGGTTCAAAAATAGGTGTCTACTACACAACCACTTTAATTACATTGTCATGTAGGTATCTACCTCAAGTAGGAGCTGGAGTCACCTAATTCTGTTACCTAGTTATGAACAATTGCTAAGCGAAGATTTCCGTTAGTGCAATATTATGATGTTTTGTCACATGCTTGGTGTAACTTTCCATTCAATTAAGTAATTCATTTCATTCAATTGGTATTTGGACCATTGGAATACTAAAATGGCGCAGTCAACGGAAGAGCAACTCAATACTTTAGTTGCGTAATACGGCTCGCTTCATAAAACTGTGGGCAGCCTCTATCACGTCCTAACCAAACAAGCAAACATGACATCAAGTAACATTTATGATCCTAGATTAATCTACCTAATCTAACCCTACTATATCACGAAACCCACAATATTACCCTTGATCAAACCATTGAATTGCCCCTTGCCATCGGATAGGCCGCCCTTAACTCAAGAGGCATCCCCACAGACTCTTTCAAGCCAAACAAGCCTAACACACAGGGTCAAACCCAGTGAATCAGATCGCAAAATTGGAACCTCCAAAATCAGCAAAATCCAAACCCAAGTTACGGTGCTCTAGATGTGCTCCGAATTTTCCCATACTGCTAGGTCTTACTCGGACTTTTGATGAATGTATCAAACCAGTAAAAACTACACTCATGACTTGGGCTACTCCTGTTGTACCTATTGTAAAACCAAATGGTACTTTCAGGTTGTGTGCTGACGGCTACTCGAAGTAAAATAATCCCTTGTAATGGTTACCTTTTACAGACGCTTCCTCAACCACCTAGCTACTTCATCTACACCCTTATATGACCTGCTTGGAAAATTAATGGAGGATTCAAGTGAATGAATTAATTGGGGGAGAAATTGCATCAGACTAATTGTTGGTACACTATACCTCGGTAGTACCTATCAGCGGACTCATCTCTCTCCGGAATCGGTGCAATATTAGCCCGTCTTATTGATGGAGTCGAAAGACCAATTGCTTCTGCGTCGTGTGTACTGAACAATTCTGAGGAAATTATGCACAAAAAGACCGTGAAGCATTAGCGATTAAATGAGCAGTATCCAAATTTGTGCACAATCTTCACGGCCGGAAATCTTCCCAAAATGGAAAGGCAGATTGTTTGTCAAGACCCAAACCTGGAACACTTGAAAGTACCAGTTAACGATGGGATCCAGACAGTACCGATGGAACTTTTTTTTTACAAAGCTCGTCCACTCAACTCGTAGCTAAAACCAAAACTGATCATGAAGCATCCAAAAATGTGGCAGTTTTACGCTACGGGGGAACTGGAGCATTTCTTGACCGGAACTGGTCCCTTCAAGGTTAAACTTTATTCTATACTGCAGAGTTTTCACCAGGAAAAATTTGTTGATGTAGAAAGCTACCAAAACCCGAAAAAAAAGTGGGTCATTGGTCGGATCTTGGCTATGTCGACCAAATGCAGAAGGTACTACACCAAATTGTCCCGGAACTCAACATTCCCCAAATGATTCATCCACTTTACGACATGAAATACTTGAACCCTACACCACTCCGTTATTCAATCATTGTGGAACTGACACCGGGAGAATCTCTGGAGGATACACAGCACAGCACCGACGCCAAATCCAACACAAATGTCATTTCACAGCCCACAAAGGAATCACGTATCGTCCTACCATTTCTCGCAAGCCCAACTGGATAAGAACCGCCCATTTTTTTCAACTAGTGCTTATTCATCTCCAGTGCTTAAAGGACATCTTCGAGAATGCGAAGGGCTCCTTACCGTCTGAACCTGCCCCATGGGGCAAGAGATGTTATATATCCACCTCGAGTAGGAGTAGGGACCTGCTCACTCCGTTACCTAGTTTACCCAGTTCTGAACAATTGCTAAGAAACGATGTTCGTCAGTGCATTATTATGATGTTTTGCAACATGTTCTGTGTAACTTTTAATTTGAGAAAGTATTTCATTCAATTCGATTGATATTCCGATCTTTCAAATACTAGACACAATAATACATGCATTTTTCCAGCAAAATCAATGTGAGCAGTGGTAAGTATGCCGTCAAGACGCTACCACTCCTTAACGGTCAATCTCCTATCCCAGACTCCTTTTCTCTACGCTCACGCAAGGTCACTCGGCTCCACACACTCCTCACCTCACTGCACTATACAGCAAGATAATGACCTTTTTAGAATATATGAATTTTTCTGGTCAAATATAGGACACCTAATTTATTTAATCAATATAGTGTGGGAGATTATTATCAATCGTACTTTTTGTACATCTCATTGGATTCGTTCTGAAATTTCACTTTTGTACCTCCTGGTAGGTAGTATGAAAAATTTATTAAATCGGATTTCAAATTTCAAATCATGTTCTTACGTAAATACTATTACAAAGTTGCCGTTTTGTATATAACCACGTAGGTTTTATGAGTCCATTATTTATCGAACCAACAATATAAAGGTGTGTTCTTTGTTCTACATATTATATATACCAAGCAGTAAGTTATTTTGCAGTCAATTGATTTTCCGTAAATATATTCGCGCGGAATCTTTGGAAATCCTGAAAAACAATTTCAATTTTAATAAGTTTTCCTAAATTTTTCCACTCTCTTGAAATCAAAAACCTTCTGAGGTTGGGAAACTCTCATTTATATTATTTGAACAGTATGTATGACTTTAATATGAAAGAATCAGTTTTTTATCCAATGAGTACTGATTATGCAACTGATCTTCGGTAGTGGTAGCAAAAATAATTGACTCATTTATTACATTAGAAGAGACAAAAAAAGTAATCGAACCTCATTCGTTGATACATGTAAATGAGAATACAAGAACATATTGGCCAATGTCATAACTCAAATGCAATAAAATCCATTAACAAAAAATATGTTTTTAGGATTAAAGGAGTACAAACTCAATTTGGTCCACAGTGTATGGAATTACTCTTCGATTCTTGTTACAATATTTTTTGAAGTGAAAACCTCTATTATTATAGGCGGGTTAAGCACTTTTTGTGTAGATAAAAACGCTTAACTCGCTCCATAGTAAACAGCACACAATATGTGTGCCTGATAAAATTTTCAGATGATGGGCTTATTTATTTTGGAAATTTTTTGACGTTTATAATAACAGAATATTTTCTTTGACAACCTCATTTTCATTTGTTCACATGATAATTTTGATTCATTTTAACTACAAGCTTGGATGTTTTCTGAATTCTTTCGACCATTATAATTAATGTTTATACTAAAATAGTTATTTTCCTAACAAGTGCGAAAAGTGATACCTTGCCGCAAGCGACTGCAGTTGACCCGAACGACGCGGAGCAGAGTTCGGGCAAGCGGTCAAGAGGGGGAGAGACACTTTACTCATGTTAGGAACATTATCTTTTCTACGACCGTATATGCAAAAATATATCCCCATTTCTAAAAATTATTCCATTTCAACATACATATACAAAGCTTTAACTAAAAAATACTGACTATTATAAATGTTAA
This sequence comes from Galerucella calmariensis, assembly GCA_910591675.1. Lineage (NCBI taxonomy): Eukaryota > Metazoa > Arthropoda > Insecta > Coleoptera > Chrysomelidae > Galerucella > Galerucella calmariensis. The sequence continues at coordinate 5,192 of CAJUYG010003201.1, forward strand.
TATTGAAAACACAATTTGTTGCGTTCTGTAAATTACTCGAAATTGCCAGTCCAGTGGAGTTATTTGGAGATAACTGGTAAGTAGATGACGTCGATGGCATCGGTTGCAGGTCGCATAAAGATGACGGCAACGGTCTTAAGTCATTTGTAGATGAAATAATTTTATTTGATATATTCCTTAAATATTCATTCACCTGTTGTAACAATAGTTATAGCTTACGGAGTAAAGAACTATCTAATAAGGTCAAAATTTGCATAATTTCACTTTCAAAACTAACATGCGTGAGCAAAAATGGGTTAAACGGTCATAAAAGAACGCAATTATTATATACTATGACAGGTTGATGGAGACGAAAATTGATGTTGTTGAAGATAAACACATTTGGTGTGGAATTTTCTTACCGAATACCACACGAGGTCAAATTAAATCCGGAAATTTTTTCGAGCTCATGAATATTTTTAGAAAATTATCCCTCGTCTTCGAAAAAATTTCCGGAAATAATTAGACCTCTAGTGGTATTACCAGTGAAAATTTCACACATGTGATTTTTAACCAATCAGAACGTGTATTTCTGACAGATCACCATCGTAACGGATGAATTTTAGTGGAAATTTTTTTCTCGTGGGTACCCAACAGCGAATTATACTGTAAAAATTTTTGACGTTTGTAATGACAGAATATTTTTTTTTGACAATCTAATCTTTATTTGCTCACATGATAATTTTGATTCATTTCAACTACAAGCTTAGATGTTTTCTAAATTCTTTGGACCATTTTGATTAATGTTTATATTGAAAACGCAATTATTATTAAAGAGTTCCACTGAGTTGCCATGGTAACTAAATAATCAAGTCCATATCAAGTCGACAAAACCTCCTATGTTTTGCAAGTACTTGATAAAGACGAAAGTTGATGTTGTTGAGAATGAACACATTTGGTGTGGAATTTTCTTACCGAATACCACACGAGGACAATTTAAATATGGAAATTTTTTGACCTCTATAGTGGTATTACTACTGGAAATTTCCATTCACCATTGGAGTACTCAACAATTTTCAAAAGCGAAACATTTATTTGCAAAAAGACGTAAGAAGAAATTTGTAGAAGGGAATTACTGAATTGTGGAAATTCCCATTTACCATTGGCGTATGAAATTTTTTTTAAGATAACGTTTGTGTAGGGAAATCATTGATTTGTTATAATTCTCATTTACCATTGGCGTATTATCAAAAAGTTTCAAGGGGGTTGAGTTACTCGTACAAATTTTCTCCTATCATGTGCGTATGATAAAATTTTTGAGAGGGGTATATTACCATGGAAGTGCGAGAAAATTGATATAGTGGATCGATTTATTTAGACAAATTTATAGCATCATAGGCATGAAATAAAAATTTTTGATAATGATTAATTTGTTTGTTGAAATTTTATGTAACCTTATTTTTTAAGCGGGTAAATTTATTGATTTTTTTTCATCTGTCAAAATCTGACATTTTGGTGATTTTAACCAATAGCAATACACTATTCTAGCCAACCATTAGGTATTATACTGATAATTTTTTACTGAATATAGTAACCAATCAAATTACTTAATTTCAAGTCATGTGACAAATTTCATCCAATCACCGCTGTATTACAGCGATAATACCTTACATGTGGTGTTTTCAGTTTGGTATTTATTTTTTATTAAAAATTAATTAAATGTCAAACTGACAACTGGATTAAAAATGTCGCAAAGATTTGGTATTGCATCTAACGATTCAATTAATTTACCAATTGTACTTTTCACAACTGTCGTTTTAAATAAAAATGAATAATATTTGATTAAAACTAATAAAGTTTGTATTAAAAATTATTAAACATCAGATTGGCAATCAATTTTTTGAAAGCTACAAAGTAAAAAATTATCTTATCGAATACTCCTCGGGTCTTGATAAATACTCAAAATTTTGTGATAGAGGATGCTTCAAGCGTGTTGCTCAAAGATAATAGCCCTCGGCCTGCGGCCTTGGGCTATTATCAAGCAACACGCTTTCAGCATTCTCTATGACAAAATTATCTCGGTATTATCAAGACCCTAGAGGTATTACTACTGATAATACCTTGATAATACTGATAATACCTTGTTTACATTGAAACGTCAAAATTTTACTTTGAATTTTTTATTATTGACAACTAAAAGTGCTTCGAAGTTTATTGAAAAATGAACACAAACCGATTCAGTGCCATCACCGGCATCACCCAAGAGAATATTTAAAACAAAATTCCACTCCACAATTGATGGAAAAAATAAACTTCCCAAATACAACTCGCTCTTCAAATTTTATCACATATTTTTTTATTTTTCTCACTCAAACTTGTTTATTTGAGGTAAAAACATTCAAACAAACAGAATTTAGATAAAAAAAAAGTTTATCCACTGGTTTAATTTCATATTTTTGTCAAATAAACAAGTTTTCGTGGAAAAGAGAAAAATATCGATAAAATTTGAAGCACTCGTGGTATTACCTTTGATTATTTCACTAAATACAAAATATGCGCCTTCGATTGGTTTAAATATGAGGATTGATATCTGAGAACATCATGTTTTCGATCTTGTATTTCGGCACCTTATTGGATACATGCAATTTTCCTATCTGTGCGTTGTCATTAGTTGTTTTATTCGATATCAAAAATCTAATGACTGACAGAAAATGTCAAATTATTAAAGAAACGTCAGAATGACTGTATCAAGAAATAATCTCTACAAATACAACTCGTGTAATTAATGATTATCGAAAATTTCTTCTCTATTTCGAAACAAATTGTTGTTTTAGGAAACCACACTCGCGCTTACGCGCTCGTGCTGTTTCCAAACAACAATTTGTTTCTCAAAATCGAAGAAATTTGTATTTCGATAATCATTAACACACTTGTTGTATTATTATCGATAAAATTTCCATTTGCCATAGAACTAGGAAAACAATTTTGGAAGAGGAATATTTTTTTTCGTCTTAACTTTTGTCGGCGGCCCTCAACACAGATTTTTGAGACCTTAGCTTTAAATATTCAAGAACGCTTAAACGTGTCCTTATAAGACCTTCGGGACAATAAGTCACTTAACGTAGAATAATATGCGCACATTATTAGCAGTAAACAACATTTGCATTCGACGACAATTTCTCTGTTAACAGGACTAAGAACGTGTACAAAAATTAATTCAGGAATTTGCCTACCGTATTACTTATATACGATTTTCATCATTTGTTTACAAATTACACAATAGCATTATGTGAACGGTGCACCTCTAAACTAACGCATGAAAATCGGGGTAACCGTCTACGACGTGTTGCGAAAATGCAGTGGGTGCATTGAGTAACTGCAAACAAACGGATTGCAATAACACATTTTCTATATATTTTGTATGAGAATAAACGCTTTTCAAATCCTGTAATTTTTTTTGAACAATACTCTCCACGGTCGATATAAGGTATAAAAAAAATCCATAGAGGTAATACAAATAGAGGCAACAAGCGATAGGCCACTGTGTCAGTGGGAATGTCCGTCTGAACTCCGGTGAGAGGAAGGAGACAGACGATCAGAAGTTTCTCTGCCTTTATCTGTGTATTCACGCTATTAGATAAAGACAGCCTAAGCCTCCGACTTTTCATCTATCTCTTAGATGCTGATGAATTCCAAGCTGGCTTGTTGCCTCTATAATATGTAGTATCTCTATGAAAAAATCACACAAGCAAAGCTTTTCGATCTTTGCGGGTCTCAAACTCGTGGAGACTTGTATTTTTATGGTATATTCGGTCTCCTGACATCACTTTTCAACCCAGTAAAGTTGAGACTTAAAAAATTATAATTTTCACCAATCCTTCATCATGAGTCTGTCGGCTGACTGTTTTCAGGCGCCACACCTGAAATAAAGTTACTTACTGATTGAGGCGTGTTGTGATCCGAAAACTCCCAAGCTTTTTTATATTGTATCAACTGCTTGTTGAGAATTACTTGACAATTATTGGAAAACTAACAAAATTTTCACTTTTGTGCTCAAAAGAATACATTGCAATTTTTCTTTTAGGGGAAGCGCACAGTAAGGTGTTACAAAACATACTTTTGTAATATCGTATGTTTATCATTTCACGAATACAAACCTAAATCAATTTTTGACAGAAATTAATATAATATTAATACAGTGTGTCGCATTTAAGATGAAGACACTCCCATATTTTCGCTGTTTGGAAGATCACAGATTTGAATTTTGGCAGAGTCATAGATGGGCCACATCTTTTAAGTTAATCAACTGAAATCTGAACTTTAATCTTAGCCTACTATGATGTCACAAACGGGGTCACTTTTCGTATTTTGCTTCGCGTAAAAAATATCGAAAAAATATATTCGAAAAAGTTGTACAGAATATTATTTCAACCCCACATACAGAAGTTCATCACAAAATTCGCATTCCTAATTTTTCAATTTTTTTGCCCCCCCCCCACATTTATTATTACAAAATATTGTTTAATTTGATCAACATTCCTTTGAAAGTGCTGTTTACTTTACTAAAATATTTAAATACCTGACACCGTGTCAAGATTTTAATTTCCACGGCACAATAATTATCAAAATAAATAATAATTTTGTATACTTAGACCAAAAAATAAAAAGATTAAAAATGCGAATTTTGTGATACAATTTGGTATGTGGGGTTAACATAATATTCTGAACAACTTTTTCAATAATATTCTTTCTACGACAACCTCAATAAACGTTTTGCCGATCAAGACCGGAAAATGGACGACAGGGACCGAAAATAGTCATTTACGTTACAAGACCAGAAAGTAGTGTTTATCAAGTCGTGACAAGCAGATTCCAGGGCCAGCCGTAGGAGAGTTCTGGTAGGCGAGCGGGACACCCCCAAAAAGACGCTTAGAAATAGCAGTATGTGACCACGGAGTACTAATCGCTAAAACCACTTTTACTTTATGTTTTCGGGGTCGCTGAATACGAATCTGAAATTATTTTTTTCCTAAAAACGGGGGAACACTTGGTAAAATGGCAATTAAGCGTAAAATTCGTAAAACTGGATTTGATAATTTTTGATATTCAACTCGCCATATCTTAAACAATATTATCAATATTTTTTTATGGCAATTTAACTGCTTATTCTACAACTCAATAGCTGCAAAATAAGCCCATGCCGATGATTCTCTGACATTTATTAGATGAATAGTGAATTTTTAAATGTGTGCCGTCACGAATTCCGAGTTTTTTCATATAATCGCAAAAGTTGAGTGACGAAGTTTCGAGTTTCGAATAATTAACTATGTAGTATTAAAATTTAGTATGTAAGGAAGTTTTTGATAAAGTTTCAGCTCTTAATATTCATTGAAAAAAAAAATAGGCGATTTCAAAGTCGAGCGCTGAGGGCGTTTGCGCGCCGTGCAACGTGGTCGTAATGCGGATCAATCGTTTGCCGCGACAGGAAACATCTGTATGTTTGAAGTATTGCTTATTATGATGCTTTAAACCATTTATTTGTTAGTGTGAGCAACCAGAATACATTTATAATGATATTTTTATGAACAGTGTAAGAATATTCATCTGTATCTGTATCTGTAGAGTAGGGAGGGTGAGTGTGTAGGCTCACAGCACTTAGGCCACATGTGACCCATTGTACATCCTCCCGAGGAGTTGTCCTCCTGGGTCATTGTACATCCTGTCCTTCTCAGGAAGGTGGACAGGTCACTGGGAGACATCTCCTTTATATCGGCAGGTGTAGGCCAAGACTCACCGAACACACACTCTCTTATTGACGATAACTCTGGACACTCGCATAATACATGCCTGACAGTTTCATCTTCCTGTTCACACATCCTGCATAGAGGTGTGTCCACTAGCCCCATAGTATGGAGGTGTTTACTTAGTTGACAGTGACCAGTCAGAAATCCTACTGTTAAACGTAGGTTTTTCCTGGTCATCGCCTAATATTTCTTCGGCGCCAGCTTCCCAGGGTCGCCCAGTGTGATCCTGGCAAAACTGCATCCTTTGATTCCATCCCATCTCTTAAGGGATTGAGCATGGGTGTAAAGTTTGGCTAGTTCCGCAATTGTCGCAAGTCGTTAGGCCGTAGGTGTCACTGGGTCCTAGAATTTTTAGTCTAGCGGCTTCCCTGGCTAAAGAATCAGCAATGCGATTTCCTTTACTCCTGTCGTGCCCTTTAACCCACCTCAGGATAATGTTGTTATCTGCCGAGACGTCAGCTAAATCTTGGTGGCACTCTAGTACTAGCCTCGATATAACACGTTGTCTGTTCGAGGCTAATAGGGCTTGAAGAATATTCATTTCAATCGAGATTATCTAAAATTAATACATTACATTTATGTGATTGTATACATTTCACACTTTTTTGTATACATTTTACACATTACTACTTCCTTGCAAACATTATATTTTATAACTCTAATTTATTAAAATATGTAGAAGTTATTTCGTCATGTTACTGATGGTAACATCAAAATTATATTTTCCGTGCCAACTAAATTCCTTACTACTACGTTCATTTGTTTGATGCGTCTGTATACTGTTTCGTGAAACACGTTGTACAACAATTTGCACAAGCACTATAGATTCGGCGTGCATCTCAGTAATCCACGAATCTCTACTACTACTACTATTCTGTATGTACCTATTTGGCAAATCAATGAATGGAAGCAAGCAACTCAATCTGTAATTATTTCTAAAGATGTGACAAAGTTTGGCTGGTTAATAGAAAATTGTAAAATAACATTTGATTACTATGATGGCCCTACTGCAATGGAAATACTTCAGAAATATTTTTGTTCTTGCACTGGAAAAAATGCTTGCCAAACGAATATTTGTCCTTGCAGAGAGTCTAATTTGAAATGCTGTGATGTTTGTAATTGTAATGATACGTGCGCTAATAGAGATGTAATAAATGAAATGGACGAAATAAATGATGACGATTGACATATTTTAATGGCATTTATTAAATCTGTATTTGGATCACACGAATAACCCGCGCCGTGGCAAGCTATTGCTTTGCATCACGTGCACGACGCGCAAACGTCCTCGGCGCTCGACTTTGAAATCGCCTATTTTTCATCTATTGAATATTAAGAGCTGAAACTATCAAAAACTTCCTTACATACCAAATTTTAATACTACATAGTTAATTATTCGAAACTCGAAACTTCGTCACTCAACTTTTGCGATTATATGAAAAAACTCGGAATTCGTGACGGCACACATTTAAAAATTCACTTTTCATTTAATAAATGTCAGAGAATCATCGGCATGTGCTTATTTTGCAGCTATTGAATTGTAGAATAAGCAGGTAAATTGCCATGAAAAAATATTGATAATTGTTTAAGATATAGCGAGTTTATTATCAAAAATTATCAAATCCAGTTTTACGAATTTTACGCTTAATTGCCATTTTACCAAGTGTTTCCCCATTTTTAGGAAAAAAACAATTTCAGATTCGTATTCAGCGACCCCGAAAACATAGAGTAAAAGTGGTTTTAGCGATTAGTACTTTCGTGGTCACTACAAGGTCTATTTGGGGGAGAGTCCCGCTTGCCTATGGAGTTTGGTGAGACTTAAGAAACACTTATTTTGGGGTGCGTGACGTACAATATTTTTTTAAGACGGACACTTCGATAATATTTCTCACAGTATGAGCAATATTTGGTTTTGAAATTGAGTAAGCTATGAGAAATACGTCACTTTCCATAGCAGTTGTAGAAAATGGTATATTGTGCAACATACGGGGAAAGTACTTTTCTCACTTGTTGCACAATATACTATTTTCTACAAATGCTATGAAAAGTGACGTATTTCTCATAGCTTACTCAATTTCAAAACCAAATAATGCTCATACTCTGAGAAATATCATTTCTCACGGCACTTTGGCCACGCCACACATTTATATGGAGAATCAAAAAAAATTGACAAAAACATAGTATGCTACTACTGTCATCTTTAAATACCTACTTAGTTGTCTCAAAACTGTCAGATTATATGAGAAGTTTTTAAATTCGAAAAGGTAGTTTCAAATAACAGAGAATTTAATGAAGAGAAATTACGTTCGTGGTTTGACCATACAAAATTATACAAATTTCACCATCAACTATAATTTCCAATGAAATTATTTAACAGCTTTAGAGATGGGATACTTTAGTGTTATTTTTGTTTTACTAACCATAGTTACTTTACTTGTATTCTTTAAATTTGTGCAGTTGTAGAAAAAGTGTGCAGCATGTGGGAAAAGTACTTCCCTCACTCAGGTGTTTGCGTCATTCGCCCTTCGGGCTCGTGCCACAAACTTTCACACTCGTGAGGAAAGTTGAACTTTCCCCACTTGTTGCACAATATACTATTGCCGGTTCCTGACATCCATTTTGTTTTCATTTCTCCAATCGCTCTTTCATAATACAATATACCTTGATTTCGTTACTATGGTAACAACGTTTCGATATATTGTTGAGTGATGACAGTTCGTTGATTTTTAATTTGTCGTTTATGTCAAACTTATTATTTTATCTGGTTTTAGTTTTGTTAATCACTTTGTTATGAAAAGTAAAATGAAGAATTAAATGTATATCAAAGTGTAAGTCTTAAAAAAATATTGTACGTCACGCAACCAAAAATTAGTGGTTTTCAGGACTCACCAAGCTTGTATCGACTCAATAATATTGAGGGCTTCACACATTAAAAAAAGAATTGGAAGCATACCAATCCCACATGCATGAATATTATATTTCTTAAAGTACTCACCACCAAAACACAATATGAAATATATTAATAATATATCAATATTATAACATGAATACATCAGTCCACAGTTAAAAAAGGCAGAAGGTTATGAATGCTACCAAAATTTATAACATCATAGGCAACAATTCTTTGCGACGTATATTGCACATTGCATAGTTACATGATTTTTGTTCTAGCCATCTATTCGTTCGTAAGGAACTAAAAACATGATTTGATCTTGGCCATATACAATAAGTGTGGCGCCACGAATGTAGTAGTGCTAGATGTAAAATAAACATGACCGTATACTACAGCTTAAGATATCACTACCATAGCACTGTAATCTGGGATTTAAAAAAATCCATTTAGTTATTTTTTCAAAAAATCTTCAGGCATCAAAATATTCCAATCTGGGTAGTATTTCTTAAAAGATAATTTGTTGATGAGAGGACTTCGGTCTGTTAATTTCAAGTTTCTCAATACATGTATTTGAATAATTGCTAATTATATCAATTTTCCAAACAAGGTTGCACTTCTCAACGATGGGTGTAGCACAATTATACGAGGGGAAAAATATTTTCGTAACAGGAGCCACAGGGTTTATGGGAAAAGTTCTAATCGAGAAGTTACTGCGCTCATGTCCGGGAATTGAAAAAATTTTCATCCTACTTAGACCTAAGAGAGGATGTGGTATTGAAGAAAGGCTACAAGTATTTTTAGATACTAACGTGAGTACCAAGATACATTTATTATAAATAATCATTAAAATAACTCTTCTACCACACTGTGGTGTAGAGTGATATTTTCATTTTTTTTAATTTTTTTCCCTCTAATTTCTATCAGTGGTCAGATCTTTAGCTTCCATATTTTCCCTATTGTCTAGTCCCAATTCTTTCTGGGCCAACCTCGCTTCTTATCCTTTCTGATTCTCGCTCTTCATATTTTTTAGTTAATCCAGTCTCCTTCATACGTTACAAATGTCCTCACCAGTCAGTTGTCGTTCCTGAATGTACCTACTCCAAAGTTGACTGTATTTCCAGTACCTCTCTTATTATTGTGTTTCTTATCTTCTTTCCAATTCTGTTACTCTTCTTATTCGCCTCAGATACTTCATTTCAGCCGCTTATTTGGGTTTTATCAAGTATCCAAGATGCACAGCCATGCTTTATCACTGGACTGTACACAGAGAAACACCTTTATTTTAGTTGTTGTTGAGAACTTCCTATTAATGATGTTTTTATTCATAAAATAATATACAGGGTGATTCATTAGTGCGATAAAGTCCAATATCTTGTAAATAGTTAGATAGAAGATATTTGAATGCAATTTTGACTGATTGTAGCCAGCCTGAAGGCTTATATTTTAAAATTAGTTGCAATTGAACAGCGTGTTCCAGAACGCCGTGCCAGATTATAGTTATATTTTTTTAAATGGGACACCCTGTATCTTACTTCAAATTTGAATTCTGCTTGACTTTGCTATTACAATGATATGATATTGTAATGGGTTATACAGCGTATTTAAAAAGTTCTGACCACTTGTTCCTTTAAATCGTAATGACTTCCACGCCCTGTAAACTTTAAACTGCACAATTTCAAATCAATCTTTCATAGTCATACGTCTGTGATAGTCGTTAGTCGTCTAGTACTACAATTCAATCGAACTGATTCGATATCTAACAAACCGTATACAGGGCGAGCTCAAACTCGAATACATTGGTTTCACAATTTTTTCAAATGGATCATCCCGTATTTTATATCGGTAAATGAAACTTACTTTACTATACTTGTCTTTGGCTCTAGCTATCATGTTCCATTTCTCCCCAAATTGTTCCCTTCCTCTACACATATTCATTTGCTGAACTGTAAAAGAAAATGCTCCTTAGCTCAATTTAATTTTTGCTTACATCAAACGTGAAAAGAATCTGAACAGAGTTATACTTAGTCGAGAATTACACAAAACCACTTGTTGAATTGGAGTTCAATCAATATATTTATTTTTTTCATAGATTTTTGAGAAACTGAAAAAAAATAATCCTGATGCACTCAAGAAAATAATTGGAATCAAAGGAGATGTTACTGAATTGGAACTAGGTTTGTAAATTTTTATTTAGAAAAATTAAACGATTTTGGATAAAATTCATAAAACCGAGTCTCCGAAATCACCAAATAACAACTAACGTTTAATTAAAATCAACTTTTCATATTCATGATAAAGTAGATGGATATGGTCTACTACGGGAAATGAAAATACTTATAGCCTTCTGAATTGTGCTTGCTAAGCCGATAAAATTTGTCATTCCCCAAATTTGTTTTGTGAAACGACCTAAGTAGGTGTTGTGGTTGTTTTCCTGAGCATTTTTGTTATTTTGGGCATATCATTTGGCTCAGATAATTTTTATCGTTTTTGAAAGTGATTTCAATCGACTAATAATAGCTCATTCGCACACAGTGCCGGTCTAGTATATTTGGGCGCGGCAGATTGGACTCGGAATCTTTGAGCGTTAGACTTTTGGGCACCTGGACAGTTGGGTGCCAGACCTTTGGGCACTTTACTTGAACGGTTATTACTGTTAAAATTATCTAAATTATTTAAATTTGAAAATATTATAAACAGTTATAAATTAATTTATTTGATTTTGGAATCTCTCTTAACCTATTTGTGAATTTTCGATTTTGAATTAGATTTAGCAATGGGTTCTCATTAGACCCTTAATCTTTTTCGGCATCTTATGATTTGATTGGTTCTCATTAGACCTCAATATATCAAATTTATTTATAGTTTATTTAGAAAATTCACATATTTGGTTTTGTGACATTACCAGATCAAAGAAAGTTTTTTACAATAATTTTACTTTTATGCTCATGTTGTATAGCTTGAGTTCTGTGTCCACTTGAATTGTCATTTGTCACTTTAGTTTTAAGTTGAAGTAGTGTCACTTCGTCTTCCGGTCTACTAACACGTGTTCGTGTAGTGGCTGAAGAATTCAATAAAATTAAAAATGTTCATAATATGAATACAATTTAACCCCAATCAGGTGATAATTAATTTTTTGAAAATTTAAAATTTAATGTAATTTTAATAGTGACGTTAATGTGTTGTAGACATTTGACTAGGTTTCTTGTTTCATATCTGACGAGTAAGTAATTCTTTTCTAATTTCTTTTAAAAATTTTCCAACGATTATTGCTTACTTGCAGGTATGGCACTGATGATGGCTTAACAGCCGAAAACGCTTTGCAATTTTAAAATAAAAAAATTTTTCACAGAATACAAAAATTGTTTTCTTGACTTTTTTATGAATACCTACGCATAATTCTATTTGGTTGTTCCACACTTTAAAATGGTTGTTTGTTGTTTGTTGTAGGATTGAGCGAGTCAGACAGAAACATGTTGGTAGAAAATGTTAATATAATCTTTCATTCAGCAGCCTCGGTACGATTTGATGATTTTTTTGATAAAGCCATAATAATGAATGTCAGAGGAACAAGGGAAGTAGCACAATTAGCATTGGATTTGAAAAATCCAACCATTTTTGTGCACATTTCTACAGCCTACAGTAATGCAGGTAATTATGTAATCGAAGAAAAACTCTATCCACCACACGCTAATTGGCAAGAGGCTATAACCTTAGCTGAGGAATATGACAAGGAGCTATTGTGTACATTGACTCAAAAATATATTTATCCCTACCCTAACACTTACACATTTGCAAAAGGATTAGGAGAGCATGTCGTCAATGACATGTGTGCGGGAAAAATACCAGCTATTATAACGAGACCATCTATAGGTGAGTTTATGTAGTAAGTATCCAGTACCCAACGCGATATCATTTATAACATTTATTATATCGAAAAACAATTTCTCTGATGGTTTTAACAAAAAAATCATGTGTTTTTCTCCAGAGGAATTGAAAAAAATAGTCACAACTATTGTTGTCTTTATGATATTAAGCTAATAAGCAAATGCAATAAGGAACTTGAAAAAAAAATGTGCTATAGGTGAACCATCCGAATATATATCATGAAACTATAATAGGGCCACTCTTAGTTTGCCACTTTCGGATTAAAATCTTATAACGTTAAAATGTGTGGAAAAAGTGCAAAAACTGAGTTGGACAAGGTGAGAAAGTCCATAAAACCGTGGTCTACCTATATGACACCTATGACCACACCCTAATATATAGTGAAGTATACCTACGTAGAGATTTGTCGGACCAAATTACATCATAGAGAGCTATCTCTGAAAGAATTTTATCAACTGAGTTGCGAGATGGAAATGGAGAAATTAGCACAATAATACCTGGCTATGGACCGGAAGAAAGCGCAAAAGGCAGGAAAAATAAGATGTATGAGAAGAATTAACAAGAACTGTAAAGGAAGCCAATATATTGTAGAAGATTTCAATAGATAACGATTATGAAACTACAATCGGAAATCACGGAGGAGAAACACGAAATAATAACGGAAACGTAGTTACTTTTAACTTAACTTAAAAATCTGATGATCAGGAATAATTTCTACCAACATAAGGATATTCAGAAATACACCAGAGTATAACCAAACAGAGGCCAAAGATCAATTATCCACTATATATTATTACGAAAAGAGAAAAGAAAACATATATTGGATGTTAAAATAAAGGGAGGAACTGAAATCTATAACGATCACTACCTATTAGATGCAAAAATAAAACAGGACAGTCCAAAATTTGGAAAAATAACAACAAAGGAAGAAACTCGTATATCAATAGAAACATATAAATCAAGGAATGAAGATACAGCTATCAAATAACAACAATAAATATCAAAAGAATACTCAAAGATTTTGAACAGCTCAATACAGAAAGAGGATGGAACATATTATAATGAATTGAAAAATTCCGAAAAGATATCGGTTTATGAGTTTTTGAAAATATTTATTGAAGACAGTGACCGTTCAACTGAGGAGCAACAACTACTTTCCGGGCTTTAGGCCTCGACGGGTATAGAATTACACTCCAAAGTCAAACGAGGTTGGTATATCTAAAATATATTTAACACCAACCATTCTGGTTTGAAATTTGGAGGGACAACATAACTTATAGACCGTTTCGGCGTATTTGCGTCTCATCAGTACAAGGTATATGTTCTCCGTCCGCGAGCTCAAAGAGCCTGATCACGGAATGAAGAATACACCAAAACCACAATCAATAAATGTCTTCGAGTAACGGAAAATTACTGATTCGCCAGAACAATCTGAAGTATACAAAAGTACAAAAAGGTTGGTAGTCGGAGCCATAAATAATTCATGGATAGATTTTGGATTTTAATTTGAAAGGGAGAGATCAGGATGCCAAAAATTATTTAAAATAGTTTTAAAATCATTTGGGACAGAAAAATTCACAAAAGAACCACACGTAAAAAGCAAAAACGAAGAAATACTAAAAAATGAAATAACAGTCATGGAAAGATGGAAATAATATTTTGAAGAGCTACTAGACAAACCTACACAAACAACTATAAACAACACTTATCCGAAAATCAGGATGAAGATAAAAAACCAAAGTAATACAAAACGAGAAGTTACTAAATACAGTTAAAGCTCTGAAGCACCTGGGAATGATAAAATTAAAGCTGGAATGTTTAGGAACCTAGGAACTCCGAGATTAGATATATAATTAAAGCTATCACATAAAGCATGAGAAAGCGAAGGAAGAATGGGAAATGGCAATAATAATTAGTCCTAAATACAGAAAAGGAGACCAAAAACAATATCACAATTATAGAGGAATAAGGAATGCACGGTGAGAAATTAAAAGTTATACAAGACATATATAAGACAATAAAAAATTTTCTCCCCGACTAAATGATAACGCACAAATGATTTTTACATAATTAGCTGCATAATGATATAAATTCTTCACACCAGTGAATAATAAAAATATTTCACTCTCGTTAGCCAATCACATTCTATTATTATCAGAATTCACGAAAAATGAATTAAAATGAATAAATCAAATCGTCTCTTTAAAACGTCAAATACCTAAGAGCGCAAATCGCTTCTGACAGCATAATTATAAAATTATAATTTTACGTATTACAAGAGAAAAAAATTGACAACAGTAGCGATAGTGAATGTGTACGCCTCCCGGAATTAATTTAATTTATAAATGTGAGGGTTCCGATTAAAAATATGCATTACTTATACCTATATTCACTGTTTACATTTTTATAAATATGCTCTATAGCCTAGTGGTGGTTGACTATGGCGCGGACGATCGAGGTTCGATCCTCGCCGGAAGTTTTTTCTTTTTAGTCGTGGAGAAAGTATAGTCTTTTACTTGTGTAGAATGGCTATTATTCACTTGGATAATTCCAAAACTCACTCGCTGCGCTCGCTCGTCTTGGAAATTCCATCCGCGTGAATAATAGCCATCATTCTGCACTCGTTGAAGAATATACTATTATAATACGTAACATTTCAAAGTCAGAAGGATTTGAAACTTGCAAAGGATTGAGACAAGGAGAAGGACTAAGCCCAACTTTATTTATTAATATACTTACCATTATAATGAAGTGCGAACTAAATAAAATGTTCATTGGACACATTAATTTGGGAAGAGTATATATCGGAGAAAGTTTTTGCATATAATGTAGTACTAATAGCAGGAAGAAGAAGGAAGAAGGAGAAAGAAGAATGACAACAAACCAAGAACATCTGGAAAGCAATAATAGAAGGAGGAGTCATGAAAATAAACACAAATAAAACAAAGATGCCAAGTATAGGGGGCCAGAATATTAATACAGACAGCAAAATAGAGAACATGAAATTGGGAAGTTGGAGAATTGAATTACATAGAAGTAATGTTTGACAAAGACGCTGGAATAAATGAGCGATTTGAAAAAACAATTAAACTATACTATGCTATGAAAAGAAATTCTATTATTGAAAAAAGAATATCCAAGCAAACAAAGATGAAAGTTATAATACATATAAAAGTATACAATACAGTATATGGAGCAGTACTGACTTATGGATGTGAATCTTGGACTCTCTCAACTAAACAAAAAAATAAAATTCAAGGAGCGGAAATGAAGTACCCTAGAAGATTGGCAATGGTGAATGAAATAGACAAAATGAGGAATACAAAAATTAAAGATGAGCTGGCAGTACAAACAGTATGAAAATTCATACAACAGGGACTCAGTTGGTGGAGCCACATCCACAGAATAAATAACAGGAGACAGATAAAACGGGTATATGACGCAAGAACACAAATATAGAAAAGAAGAGGAATGACAAGACAGCCACGGTGTGGAATGGTTGGTAAAACAATACAAGAAAGAGACAAGTCCTGGGAAGAAGCCAAAACATCAACAAAAGATCGGAAGGCATGGAAACATTTTACATAATACAAAATGGAATTTAAAACCGACAATTATAGGTACAAAAGTAAAAATTATAGATAAATAATGTTATTTATCACCATTTTGTTCTGGAATGTCATGAACTCAGAGTTCGTATAAACAGTTAGCCAATTCGGTATTTAATTCACACTTTTGTTTTATCGTTAAAAAGTTTAGTACCGAATACTGAATATACATGCTTTATTGTAGTTATAAATGTCCTAAAAGAGCCTCTCAGAGGATGGAATGATAATTTCAATGGTCCTGTGGGATTAGTGACAGCTGCTGGAAAAGGTAATATTTTTTCATGCTATAGGTATCAAAATATAAGTTGATAAAAAGTTATTTAAGACACGCGCGTATATTATATCTATTTTTAACCTATTTTCATCCTATTTTCCCGAATTTCCAGATGTATTATTATTTCCCGTATCATATGAGTCGCCATAACGAACGATTTAAGACTTTGGCAACATCGCTAGTTATTCTCCTTCATAGAAAGCACTGCAATTATATTTCTAACCCTGCCATCTGAATGTAAATTTCACAATAGATACTGTCAAACGGGGTGAACTCGATAAAAAAATATATAAGTGAATAACAAATAGTAATATTTTAATCAAACAATTGAAAATATGGCCTTCTTGATACTTAGGTCGTCGATTGATGACTGGTGTAAAATCATAGATGGAATTTCTGGTTATCATTTTTATCCAGGGGTTTGGTATTCAATTTTTCTTTGGAAAACTCACTTCACACTAAAAACTAACGACACCGATATAATGGATGTTCATCAGTTTTTATGTTCGCCACAAGAATGTAAATAACCATGGTCTGATTTTTAATGCAGTGTTGCCATTATTCTGTTATACTTTAATTTGTATAAAAGAATAATACTGGTTTGATCGACTTCATCCCGTTGGACGGTATATGCTATTTCGCAGGAATTCCTTGAAAACTTGAACTCAATGTTGTGAACTATATTGAAAGTTTTAAAAACGAATGCTTCCATTTCAGGATTATTGAGAATTCTATTAGCAGGCTATAATAATAACCTAAACTATGTACCAGTGGATATCGTGATAAAAGGGATCATATTGGCCTCCTTTGACAGTGTTACAAACAAGTAGGTGATATGTTTTTGGAATTAAAGCTTAAGATCTCAATAACAAATTTATTTTGAATGCTTTTCTATGACAAGTTCCTTTTGGAACAGTTCAGAAATGTCAAATTAACTGCTCTAAAGCATTTAACTTTGCATTCCTGTCAATTTCTTCGCCTGTGCTCCTTTCCAATTGCTTTCAATTTTGATTCCTCCGTAAATTTCCCTTGATCTTATCACTGAACACAGTACACACTACCACTACACCAACACTTTACACTGTCTTACGCGAATAAAGGGTTGGTTCACTAAAAGTTACTTTTTAAAAAGACTTTATTATAAATAATGAAAAACCCTGTTTTACTTACAAATACGAACTAACTAGATATTGTATTACAACGTCGTTTATATAGTAATATAATATGCTGATAAAATATTAATTGAAAACTATTTAATAAGCTAAATCCATCCCCGAAGAAGTTTTGTAAGGGACGAACAAAACTGAAGGTGGCTCTTCCTGGGAGGATTGTGGCTATGTAGTTTGGTTGGTCCTTGATTGCTGGTACTTGTAGTATCCAAATAGTAGGCATATAGTCACCAATATGTATACTGGGGTCGTCCAAAAGTGAGTGAGGTCCATTGGTGGTTTTTCAGAAAAAAGAGGTTGCAGCTGTTGTTCTTCTTGGGTCAGCTTATGGAGTTTGTCTAGAGGAATTTTTTCGAGTTTCAATGGTCTGGTTTTGATTGGCTGGTTTTGGTGTTTTGTTCCAA
>CAJUYG010003202.1:0-23207 GCA_910591675.1 Galerucella calmariensis
CGATAAAATGACGATGAAGTTGCAAAACAAAATATTGTGATGTTGCCAAGCGTAGTTTGTTTCTTTACTTAACGGAAACTAGAAAAGTCAATCTGATGTTAGATTGACAGTTCTCAATAATAATGGATACAAATAACGAATACTATTACTTACGTCTCTCACAGCAGTAAGCGAGAGAAGCGGGCCCCCATTTCGGCGTTCTCGTTCAAAATAGCTTAACAAAGATGTTACCATCTCTTGGCATTTACAGCTGCCTTGGCATTTTATTAACTAACACTGCAGATTTGCCTAAATAAATAGTGATGAAAATAACTGTTTTTTTTTTTAATCTTAAAGAAACAATGAATTCAAAAGCACAAAAAACTTGTGAATATTAGAAGATGGTCGAATGTCAATAAACTGGGAAATTTTACCAGTTGGTCTGACAACGTCTTGAAGTTTTGCCAACCCGTTAGCTGTAAATTGCCCTGGCTGTTGATGATAAATTGTATATACGGTTGGTGAATTAATATTTATTCTGATAAGCAGGAAGGTAACTAAAAATGACGTCATCGTCTTTTTATCGTAAAAATCCTAACGCCGTTTGTTACATTTGTTAGTAGAATCATAGGAGATCGGTCCAGACTCTATGACGTTCAAAAATAAGCGTTCGGAAAATCTAGGAAAATGTTTAAAAACTATTATTTTCTACCCCCTGAAACCGTGATATGAAAATGTACGCCGTTTGTTACATTTGATAGCACAATCATAGGAAATCGGTCATCGGTCCTGACTCTATGACGTTCAAAAATAATCGTTCGGAAAATCTAGGAAAATTTTCAAAAACTCTTATTTTATACCCTCTAAAAAAGTGATTTTAAACTGTACGGCATTGGTTTCTCCGAAAAGAAACAATTTCCCACTGCTTTTCACGCAACTTTTCTTGTACGGCACTACTGTCAAATCTTTATTTATATGTTGTATAATCTACAGAAACAAATACCGTACAGTTTGAAATCACCTTTTTAGAGGGTAGAAAATCTCCTATGATTATACTATCAAATGTAACAAACGGCGTACAGTTTCATATCACGGTTTCAGGGGGTGAAAAATGAAATGTTCAGTTTCCCACTGCGCTTTTCTGCACAAGAGAAAATGTAAGCCATAGTGCTGGAACCGATGGTGGCATGATAAACTATCTTTCTGAAAGGGTTTGCTCCTGTTTCAAATCGCGACACTTTTTTCCCCATGGGCTCATAGTCTATAAGAAGCAACATATTTTTCTCGTGCTATATGCCCCGACAGACAATGTGATTTTCGATTGTGTTGATCATGAAGTTTTAATAAATAAACTGGAATATTATGGCATCCGTCGCATTCCTTGAAAATGGTTTGAGTCTTTCCTTGGGTGTAGAAAACAACTGGTATCAGTGAATGGTGAAGTCTCGGAAAATTCACTAGTTAGTAGTGGAGTGCACCAGGGTTCAGTTTTGGATCCAATTCTGTTTCTGGTACTATTCATTATCGATGTCACCGACAAACAAATTAATAGTAAATTCACTTTATATATAATTATATTTCATATTTCTTTAAATAGTAGTTTGTTTTACATTGTAGAGGCTGGTTTTCCACAGCATCTGATCTGATCTGTTAAGCTGGAAGGGTGGGGCAACCCCACTGCACCTAGGCATCATAAGGCCCTTTGTCTATCCTATCTTAGACAGTCAACCAGCCTATGGTTTCAACATATATGATAAAACATCCTCAACAGGAACTTCTCTCCGTATGGCTGGTGCAAGCCAAAACTCGCCAAACAGGGATTTACGAATGGATACAATCTAAGAGCACATGCTCAACAGTATTATCTTCTAGTTCATAGCCTCGACATAGGGATGTGTCTGATAAAGAGCCTCATTCTATGAACATGTTTGTTTAGTTGACAATGCTCGGTCATAGCCCCCGTTCGGAAAGCGTACGTTTCTCCGGGTCAAGAATATTTTTGCCTGTCAGAATAGAACAGTAATTTCGCAGCATTCTTGAGCACATACTGTTCAAATTGTAAAAAAGAGTCCACAAATTATGGAATTTATTTGAATATGAAGGCCGAAAGGTGATTATCAAGTGAAAACTTGCCTAAAAAGAAATTAGTGAAGCTGAAACTACATTACTGGTATTCAACCTCTCTGTAAGATGAACACTGTGCCTGATGTCACATTTGTGTGGTTAATGGGGACAATAAGACTATGTAGACAAAAAAGTGGTAGCGTTAGTTATTTGTTGGAAGGTCTTGTACTTAAATGAAACAGTAGGTTATTTTTTATTTAGTTTTTAATAAGGTACGTTTTAATGTAATATACTGGCTAATTATATTCATGTAAATTTAAATTTTGTTTAACATTCTCGCTTTTTCTCAAACACTCCACAGACTCGATCTTTTAACTTAACACTAAATCCAGTTCAACACTTAAAACTTAGTCAATACTTCAGTTTAAAAAAAACACTTAATTTCTTGGTCTATTCTGGTTATTTTCAGGTACAGGAATAGCTCCGGGTGGTAAATTGGGGAAATCTGATTTTCCTCTGTTTTTGGGGTTATTTTGGGGAATGTTATCGAGTTCCTCTTCGTCTTTTTGCGGTGGAGGGATGGTAGATGGTACGTCGCAATCTTCGGTTGGTGGTACGACGCATCTTAAAGAATGACGATCGAAGACTAACATCGCTGGACACCTTTGAAGTCTTGGATATCCTCCTTGACATTGCCAGTAGCGGTTGCAGGATTTTCCCAGAGGTACGTTGCCGTTAGCATCGTCGTTGCAGAGAGCTGGAAGATTAATTTTGCTCTCAATTATTCTTTATCATTGGAAATATAATTTTACAAATTTTGCCAATATACCTAGTCTTAAGTGAATATTCTAAAGTTTCTTAAGTTGAACCGTATTTGAATATGTTTAAAAACTATTTATATTCAGATTCACAAACGATCAAGCAATATTTTGTTCCCCAAACATATTTTTTTTTAATATAAATTTTGCTGGTGAACTTCGCTTCAAGCGAATGGGATGAAAATATTTACGATAAAACTTACGATGTTTCTGGCATCCATCTACATTTTCTGGCCAATCGCAAGAGTGAGTTTTTTCGTTGTAGAGAAGACCTCCAATGCAAAACTGTTCAACTACTGTTCCATTCCAGCACGTCCAATACCTTGTACAAGATGTTTCGTGTCCAAAAATTCCGTACAGCCATCCACAATGTTCATTGCCAATGGGTGGATCTAAACAATAATTCAAGAAAATACACATTATATGAAGAAATTTTTGTTAAATACCTCAAGCTCTTTGTATGTATGAAACAGAAAGTCACTAGATCGGGGTACGTCGTAAATTAATATTAATTGACATCAACGAGACTTGAATTATCATGTCTTGAGCATTATATCCGAATACGGTGTTCGGATAAAGTATGGAACCAAGTATAGTATATTAAAGTATAAGTGTATATTAAGGTCTTTAAAACACGCGCGATTTTTCGAAATAGAGCAAATGTTTGTATTAAAGAAATTGATGGCATTTCCAGTTAAACCGGGAGTATATTAACAAAAAAATGTACATCAGATGTATTTTGTTCCTTTGCACTTACCTGCAAATTTTCATGAGTATCGTTCTTTTCGTTTAAAAGATATTTACTTGGTTCCATACTTTATTCCAACCCTGTAGATGTTGATATAATTTGCTAATTTGTATCGTTTGCAGCAATCAGAGAAAACAAAACATTGCAGCTGCAAGGCTGTCGCAAAGCATAAATATGGTAAGAAGAATTACCGATGACGAGCCAACGCTTTTTAAGAAAAAACATAGATCTTTTGAAAATTTTGAATAAGTCAGACGCCGGACTAACTGCAAATGCAGTGAGATATCACCAGAAACTGTATCGATAATTAAAAAAAACGACACTTCTAACGATGCGGAATTCAAACGTGATCTCTCTAGAAAACTATAGATGTACATGTACGTACACCTCTTATTCTAAGTAGTTCACGACATGTAAAGCATAAAATGTTACTAATGAATTATTGTGCATACAGCAGAAGAGCTTGAAGATGTGTGTATAGTTTTCAAATGTAACCGAAACACCGGCGACTACCATGATGATATGAGCTGGGAAAAATGGTTCAAAGCCTTGAGGAACCCCAGCTTAATATTCATGGATAATACCATAATAATACCATTGTTATAAAAAAATCCATGGTTTAGTTGGTCTAAAGCAAAATTACTAGATAAGGCTAAGTATGAAAATATCAATATTCGAGGAAGTCTTATGAAGTACCAAACATGGAAAATTATGATTACTAGGCTATAAGTCCTAGGGCGGAAACACGTCACGTGATTTCCCGTTAGCACACATGAGCAATAAATTTGTTGAGGCGGCATTTTCCATTTATACACATTGAGAACGAACACACTGTCACGTTGGAGATTAACGTGAAATAACATGATATAACATGACATGTCGCGCTTAAATTTTCTGTTTAAATATCAATTTTGTGAGAAGTGAAAACACGAATGCTGTCAATGTAGAAGAATTTTTAATAGAAAAAGTGCGTTCACGTGAGGTACTTTACAATACTCGGTCAAGTAATTACCGTGATCAAAAGATGCCACAACAGGCTTAGCAACAAATTAACAATACATTTTAAAGCGTTCTTCACCACTCTGTAATAACTCCTGAAACAAATTATGGAATTCGCCTTGTTCCACTCTTCTCAAAATAAGTCATGAACCCATTGTTTAGTTTTAATATTATCAAAAACCATAAGTTAAGCACATACATTTTCCAAGTCTTCTTCAAACGCGGAAGATGAAGATGAGCTGCCTCGCCATTATTATTGTTTATTTGGTACATTTTTAGGTTAAGCAAAGTGAAGTGACGTGATGGTAATGTGATTGCTCCTACATAAACATAAATTCTCGTTTGGTGTGAAACTATAGGTGGATTTATACAAGAAAAAATTAAAACTCAATTTAAAACTAAAACTAAGAAGATAAAACTATGTTATTTTTTTATTTAGATCTCAATTTCGTTCTTGCATGAGCATATGTACCTGTCTGTAATGAAGATGTTCATGCAAGAAACTAAGAAATTGAGAATTAAATTAAGAAACAACATGGTTTCATCTTCTTAGTTTTAGTTTTAAATTAATCTTAGTTTTAATTTCTTCTTCTTTTAATTTCTTTCACCTTATGTGAACCCACGTGACAATAATGTGTTTCCGCCTTTAAAGTTTCACGTTTACCCCTATCTCATTGCCAGTACAGCGGCTTTGAAATCGTTTCATCCAGAAAGTAAAGGAATCTACGATAAAAAAAATAACAAAACTAATGGTTGATATCGATCATCTCATAATCATCGACAGTAGCAGTTCATCAGAAGAATTTTTTACATTCAACACATTCTAGGTCAAAAATATTTTTTTTAAATGATCATTTACATTAGGCAATTGAAATCAAAGGTTTTTGTGACGGAATTCAATGTATCTGAAATACATATATTATTTCAAGCCCTGAATTTCATGTTTTGTATGTGTACCATTAGTTAGCAGCCTTTTCTTGTCTAGGCTAGAGCAATCGCTTTCGCTCACATCCAGAATTTTGATACGCCAAATGGTAAACACTCTCAATCGCTATACAGAGTGTCTTAAGATTTTTTTTACAGGCTATAACTCAGTAATTAACGAATTTGTTTATTTGAAAATTGGGTAATTTTTTTGGGACCTCCAATAATCTTATCCGAGGTATACAAGGTATCTGTGACGTCATCATAGCAGGGACGTCTTCAAAATGAAAAAAATTCAATAAAAGGAGGAGGTTCAAACTTAGCTTAGCTTTTTATTTCAAATTCAACAGTGTATCACAGTTAG
Organism: Galerucella calmariensis; assembly: GCA_910591675.1. Lineage (NCBI taxonomy): Eukaryota > Metazoa > Arthropoda > Insecta > Coleoptera > Chrysomelidae > Galerucella > Galerucella calmariensis. Next base: position 5,897 of record CAJUYG010003202.1, read on the forward strand.
GGTACTAAAGTGGATAATTACATCAAATTTTCAGTTTAATGTTTAATTGCAACAATAACCAGAACATTCCGACTTTACAGTGATTTTATAAAATATGTTCAAAATGGCCTACGTCTGCAACAACACAAGCGTCGAACAATCTAAGTAGTTCACGTGTACCGGGTGGCCAACTAAGAACGGCCGTCGGCCATGTCTCAGGAGTGGATTATTTTCAGAATTGTGGGTCCACTGCTAGAGGGCGTATTTGACAGTTAAAATTTTAAAGTGCAAAATTTTTGAAAATTCACTTAATTAAGGAGCATATTAAATATTATAATCAGATTCCTCGACAAATTCTGCATATTTTTAATAGGACAAGTTCAAGTCTATCTCTTCAAATAAAGGGTGGGGGAGAGTGGGAACCTTGTTACGAAAAAACGCCTGTAATCCTGCTTTCAATAAACTTGATTTTGTTTGGAAGAGCTTTTGTTGAACAATCGAAAATTTGTAAATATGAAGCAATCTGATCAATAATATAAATGCTAGAGGTCGCTGTTTTTTTTTTAATATTGTGTTTTCTCGTAACAATTTAAAATGGAAGCATACAAATTGAAGTAGGTCTATAAAAAGTAGACTAAATTAGTAATAAAACACTGCAAAGCGCAAGGCGATATCTCTTTCCTATCCTGAGATATCGTAAGAAACAGGTAAATGGAGGGAATTGATCTTTCAATATCTAGAAGGCTAGTGAAGTAAGTTGTGCTACATTTTTTCAATTATATAAGAATTTTTTTTCCGAACCTGTGCTATAATCCACTCCTGAGATATGGCCGTTCTTAATTAGTCTCCCGGTACATGCCGTATATAATATCATCTATTGCAAATGAACAAAAAATTGGAAATTTGGTATAATTATCCACTTGAGTACCCTCACTGTGATACACTGTTGAATTTTAACTAAAAAGCTCATTAATTTGAGCTAAGTTTGATCCCCCCTTCCATTGGTTTTTTTCATTGCTACGACGTCCCTGCTTCTATGATGTTGTCACAGATACCCTGTATACCTCGGAAGAAATTACTGTAGGTCCAAAAAATATAACCCAATTTTCAAATAAACCTATTCGTTAATTTCTGAGTTAGAGCCTGAGGAAAAATCTCGGGACACCCTGTATAGTGTAATCATAGTGTAAGTATTCGATCCTCCAAAGACATGAATTTAACAACTACTGACAGTTTGCAATCGAAATAATAAAACGCATACTAATACTCCGACTATAAAAACTTTCACACAGTATGATGTGAACTGGGACCTACAAATTTTCAAATTCATCAATTAAAAATCAAATTGATTGAAATTTAACGAATATTGTTGTTTGTTGTCAAGAAGTAGTACATTGAATACGCGTGAAGTAATTGATTCTTACTGGCTTGTTGTTTTCCTTCGCAGTAATTCGACCTCCAAGGATAATCGCATCCTTCTGTCACTCCTTTGTTTTTACCAGCGAACACTAGACCATTTGGACAGTCATATAATTCGGGTTGTCCGTTGACGCACTCCCAGTATCTGTCGCAATACGTTATATCTCCTATTACTCGAGACTTTACTTTACAAGGATCTTCTTGGACTCCATTTTGAGCTTGTACGAAGCCTGGAAAAGAAAAAAAAACAATCAGTACAAAAATGGATTTGTATTTTCTAAAATCATACTAGGACGTGGAATTGAAGACCCATTCATAGTTCCTATTATTAGCTACTGGTTAGAGCTTGGTGCTTTCCAGTATAAACGGTAGTATTAGGTTACTGAACGAATAGAATTTGGATTTGTCGGTTTATTTAAATTTATATACGCCCATTAGTACTAAATCAAATTAATGAAATTTTTCTACCACATTTATCAATACAGTGCATGTCCACCTAAACTCGCACATATAATTTATAATACATTGTATTTTATGCGCTTTTTCTTCGGACGCACTGTAAAGTAGCAAATGAAAATCAAGTATTTGTTTCCTATGTCGATGCTGGTAGTACAATATAGAAAGTATAGAGAAAGTAGTATCACTTCCTTCATTTTAAGAATAATGTGGACTGAGAGATCTAATAAGATATGCGCATTCTAAAAAAATTGACCTTTAACTTTGACATACCAAGTTACATACATTGGTGTACATAACACAAATTTGAATTATTTTTTTCACATAAAATTTTTTAACTGGAAAGTAAGAGGTATTTGCTTTTGCTATTTATAACTTCGTAAAAACAAATCAGTAGCGTAGCGTGACATCAGTAGATCTCTTGGTGCGGGGTATTTTAGGTCTTTCTGTAGATTTATTAAAAATTTTAATCAAGCAATAACAAAAAGGTAGAACGTGTTGCGGGACACACGGTAGGAACTTTAGTTCCTTTTAAGCAAAAATTATGTAATACATTTGACTTTATAGACAAACAATTTGCATATGCCTCGGTGGCCGAGTAGTAAGCAAACCAGACTCACACGCGGTAGACCCGGGTTCGATTCGATTTAAATAATTATTCTGCTTGATATTAATAACGACAACAGGTAGACGTTTGAAATATTTTGCAGGATATTCATTATTATAGATAATGGTACGGTACCCTTCATTCATGAGGGAGTCCGACTGGCAACATCAGCAGCATCGTATATTTAAAAAGGGAAACCATAGCACTATACAAATTGGACATTCAAGAACTGTACGCTTACCACAAAAAATAAGTGGAAACATAAAATTGAATTGTTTAATTTTCAATTGAAAGTTATATTACAGTTTATAGAAATTTTTATTTTATAGATTTTTTCTTAAGTGGGTCGTAGAAAAAATATGCTGTTCGACTCGTATGGATTGTCCATTCGTCCTCGTGTGATATGGCCATCATATCCACACTAGTTGCACAAACTACTATTTCTATCAAAATATGCCCATTTACATTCAAAAACAACCTGCCAAATGTCAAATCAATTTATCCATCCATTTTAAAGTTATTGAATTGGAACATTCAAATTTTCAAAATTTCAACACCCTGTATTTCGAAAAGTAAAGGTGCTAGACCACTTAATCCTCATTTTATTTTTTCCAATTTTACGGGAGGAATCTACATGCAAACGTTGTAATTACCCTTAACTTTCGAGATGCTTACACCATTTTTTGCGCCATCGTATTGAAATAAATTCCGAATAAAATAATTTAAATTTCTTCGAAATGAACAAAAAAGATCAATCGCGCAAAAAAAATTATGGAAATAATAGTAAAAATTCATCTGAACAAGTTCAAGTAGATCACCAGTACTGCGAATACCAGCTTTGCATAGAATTTTAATATAGCATCGGTGGTTCAGTGGTAGAATGCTCGCCTTCCACGCGGGCGGCCCGGGTTCGATTCCCGGCCGAAACATATGAATCGCTGCTTCGTAAACGAGAGAGAGACTTAGGAGAGAGCACATGCACGCAAGCAAGGCACATAACGAACCAACGTAACATAACGTAACGTAACGGTCAGATCTTTTGCGTCGCGACCCCTGGTCGCTCAAACATAACCTGACGTAAAGAACTAAAGTTCCAAAAAGCAGACCAGCAAGACCGCAAATATCTGGGATATAAGTGTGTGCTCTTCAAGCATCAAAATATATGGACCAAATTAGGGTAGATATGTAAAAGATGTTGCTATTATCAAATATTCAATCGTATACAAAATACGTAGTACTACAATGCGCTATTTACTGTTTTGGTTCATCAGTTTGACGTTAGGTGGTTTTAACACAATAATGATTCTCAGAGCAATTTAGGGAATAGAAATTAGTTCAAATTATACATTCGAGGACAATTTACTGCATTTTTCAATGAGCAAAAGAACAATATAGAGAATCAAGCTATAGTTGAGTATCTAGCAAATATACTTCAAGGCGTGGCGTACAATATGCGAAAGCACAACTGGAACTGTTTGGAAACTACCTTAAAAATTTATGGAAAAGTACTACAATCAATACATACAAAGAAAATAGATCCGTTTGAGTAAGTAGTATACAAGAAGAAGGGAAGCGGAAAATTATGAAGGAAAAGAGCCTCAATTCATTGTAGAATCTCCAAAAGCTGGCAAGAGATAACACAGTGTGTCTGGTATGTGTGCTGGACAATGGTTGGATTGCAGGTTAACTAAGAGAGACCATACGTCCGGAACCGTACTGTGGAGTCTCAAAGGATGGCATAAGACGGAAAACCTAAAACGCCGGGCTCGATGAAGAACACCAATTTGAATGAAGGTTGACAGAAGATCCCCTTTATACAAAGAGTTGACTGAACAATTTAGACAAGGAACTCTCAGCCAGGCTATTGAAACTGGATGAGAGACATTTGAACGGCTACTCATGTAAAGAGCTACTCAGGTGTGGATTTTTGGCTAATAGAGACTCAAGGAGTAGGGCTTACCGTTTCTCGGGTAATCCTACTTATATTTACGTTACGTTAAGCAAAGCAAAGATATGTGGGCGCCACCTTGAATCCTATTAGTTATAAGTTACCCCACATCAGCTAATTCCAGTCAATAAAACAACAAGTTTGGAAGGTGATGTATATGAACAACGTTATTAAATTTACAATGATATTTATTATATACCTTTTTTTGTTGTAATGATGTGGCTCTAATCATTTTTACAAAAGTAGCGCTAATGTAGAAGGCAAAAAAGTTTTGCGTACATTTATGCCGCATACGTGGCCTATGTGGCGCTCTCTACAAAATTATTATTTCTCATGTCCAAAAACACCCAACATTAAATTTTTGTGCATATATACAATACATCAAAAAGCGTTAAAACCATTGTTAAAAACGAAAATTAAAATTTCATGTTCAGCACCCTGTATCTCTTTTGATATCAACATTTCATTAAGGCTAGTTGATTTAAATTGCAATATTTTGAAGTGAAGATTGTACTGTAATTATATGTACAATTATACCTAAGTACCACCCTGTATAAGTGCCGAACGAATAAAATAACTGAAAATATAATTTCACCTTTTCCTCAAGGTGATAATGTTATAGAAAGTAGCATTAGTATTATTCATGTATTTAAACACATCTCGCGATGATATAACATAATTTTTATTATTATTATACAGTTTGCAGAGTGATTAGACATACAAGAATTATGTAAGACCCAGCCCACATCACCAGAGAGTTCAAGGAATGTTTTTTAATAAATTGCGTTGTTTTATTTTTGTGTGGTACTGAAAATAGTATAATTAGTATATCCGCCTTTTACAAGAGGAACTTCATATGAAGGAGACAATAAAATGGTCATTATTGAAGAGAAAATGAAAATTGATCAACAAATCTTTGGTATCGGTAGAAAAAATCTTATGTCTACCCTTGCACATTGAATTGTGTGCACCCTTTCCTCTACTCAGCTCCCGAAGGACTCCCAGAAACCAGTTAGTCCTCTAGACCTACTTTCCCAAGAAATTCCAGGATATCCATAAGCTTCAGCTCAGGTAAGTGTCCATCTTTTATCCAGTAGTCTCCTACGTGTTGTGCCCTAGGATTCTTAATAACTATGCATTCCGCAAGTATAATATGTGTCCCTTCTCCCAACTCACAGAATCTACATTCTTCTTGCTCTACTAGTTCAAGATTTTTAAGGTGCCCATTCAGCCCATTCAGCCCATTCAGCCCATTAGGGCTCCAGCCCCCAAAAAGGTGTTTCAGCCCCTCTTTCTGCTAGTTCATCTGCTTTTCCATTTCATTCCATTCCAGGAAGATGTAAGTGATAATGTTATTCTCGCATAGTTCATGGAATTTTCTTATGAACTCCCATACAATTTTAGAGCTAATTACGGAAAAAATAGTGCTTCAATGGCTGCTGACTATACTACATGATTATAATCCTTTTCATTCTCCACCCTACGAAAATATACTTTTTTATTTCAAATAGGCGAAAGCGAAAGTAGGTCATCTAGGTCATCGGTTGCTAAGGCCCGGTTGTAGATGCATAGTTCAACTGTGGTTCTGCGTTGAACCGAGTTTAATTGCAAATTTTTGTTGTAAGTACGTCAGTCACTACTGATCTGAGGTTCAAATAAAAGTTTACCTGAACGGTCCTCGAAGGGCGTTCAAAGGCGGTTCAAGAGGGTTTTGGCATTTGACGTTAAGTTGTTAACCTCAAAAAGTGAGGTTTAATATCGGATAATTCATTATTTCAATCAAAATGAAGGAATTATTAGAAGAATTAACCGACGATGAAGATTTTTTACAAATTTTGAATGGTTTTTTACATCCTAGAAGACCGCAAACCTTTAGAAATAGACTCAGTCATTTTGAAATATGGTCTGATATTGAATTTAAATGAAGATTTCGATTAGAAAAACAAACTGTGAGATTTGTAATCGATGTAGTTAAAATCGCAATGTTAAATCAAATTCAACAGCGCAGTTAAAAATCGTATTCTGAACCACCCGATGTAAAAAAATTATTGAGAGCGCAGTATTACATCGTAGCTAACTTCACTGATATTATGTTGTGTAGTAGAATTTACCTAATTTTTAAGTTATTGGTCCGATTATGTAAAGCAAGAGGTGAAGGAACCAGAAGGAAGAAGACTTTTTTAGAGGAATTATTTATTTATCATTTTTATTTAAAAAATGTATGGCGTTTGCTTTTCCTGGATTTTTTAAATGTGGCTCTAAGTATAAATTTAATTTCTTTATTTAGCCTGTAATATGCAATGAAAAGGTCTTACGGTGTATCGAACGGATTTTTCTTTCTATACGCATATAATTCCTAACAAATTTTTCAATTCATAGGTACTCTAAAATTTGGCTTATTTTTTTGTTTCGATATTGCTAATACACACCTTCCCGAAAATGGGATGATATTGATGTTCATTTTGACTCATTTTATGAAAATTTACAATATTCAACTTATAACAAACATTGTCAAAGCACTCCTAACGTCGAATATTTTGGTCGGCGTTATCTCAACAGCGAAAATGTTCTTATACATCGATGTATTGTAAGTTACATCAAAAGCGTACAGAATAGCTTTTTCGTAACATCTCTCGACCTTGAAGATTTACAGCGCTCTTACCGCTAACATTTTTGTATAGAATAAGGCCATAAGGATATTAAAATATTTTCTTCTTTCGAACTTTGTTGATCGTTTTTTATTTGCTCTCTCCATTAATTTTCCACACAAAATACAACAACCACCACCTTTTTGTTTACAACCACATACACCTGATAATTCTCAATCAACACTGTCAGTCAACGATCAAGTTTGGCATGGGACATTAAAATTTTAGATGAAAAGCGTAGTTCAGTGCAACCAACGTGACCTGAACGGCGTTCAACCAAATTAATGTTGATCTTGCACTCTACAACGAAAACCAAAATGAACTCGGTTCAAAGTTGACTGGCAGTTCAGTTAAACTAACGTTCACCTGTGACATCTACAACCGGCCCTAAGTATGAAAAACTCTCGTGCCCTGGACCAGGGTAGGGGATCTCTGAGTGCGCGAGGGTGCTGCCACATAGGGAGTCCCGTCAGTACTGAAATTTCTAATTTAGTGAGAACTGTAACGCCGTTAGTAGTAGTTGCAGATTCTTCCACATATATCAGCGCTGACATCCTAACGTGTTATCTATGATCCTAACCTGCCTGACACTTGCACATCAAATTCAAAATTCCGAGGGTCGACCAGAACCGTCTTTATTGTTTATAGTGGGATTTTTATTGTAAGAGACAAAGTTTAGAATATGAATTGTGAAAGACTGTAAGCCCGGTAACCAGGTAAGCTTAATTTTTATAAAAAAAACATGTTTCATTAAATAAAAAGTGACAGAAGTAGTTATTCTTCCACACAGCTTTGAACTTCCCAGAATTGTTGTTGAATTCCTAACATTTATTTTTCTTCATGTTTGTCATTGAAATATGTAAAAAAACGTGTCAATTATTGTATATTTTTTTCATTCAATGAAACATTATAAACTTAATGATTATTGCTTTATTTTTCTCACTTCAGGCATTATATGGTCCATTTTTTGACATTTCATTTAATTTTACTTGACTATTTGATTGTTATTATTGTAATATCAATCTAATGTTGAGTAACCTTAAATGAAATATCAAAGAATGGACCATAAATGTCATTTTGCAATAAAAGTAAAATTACAGTCATTTTGAATATGCCGCCAAAAACTGTAAAATAACAGGAATCTTCTTTTTCGGCTGTTAGCAAAGTTCACAACCATCTGATTTGTGTTAGAGGTACTGACGGGACTCTCAAGGTTGCGCCACCCGTACAAATAGAGGGCGCCACGCGTCAGTTTCCCATATATTAGTATTTTTTTATCTATGCCCTGGACAACGAGAAAATAAAATGTCAGTTATTGTGGACACATATTTCGTTGTACACCATTTGATGAAATTTTCATAGGCTTGATTGCAACGGTCTTTAGATTTTTCTGGTAACCAACTTCTGCACGTAATAATTGCTGCTTCTTCAATTGAATTCATTTTTAACAAGATTCTAGACAAACATTAAACTTAGAAGATGTAGACTTTATGGAAGAATAATTATTTGACAACTGTCAGAATATTAGTTAGTGACACGAATGTTACCAAAGTATGTAACGTTAACCCACGCATTCTACCCATTTTATTGCAGTCTATAGAGAATTTTTTGCATCTTTATATTGTGTGTTTTAATAATAAAATCGGGGAAGAATGAAAAGTTTAATACATTACACGCTGCAAAAGCCCTTTTAGGTGCTCGGACCTAAAAGTAAGTTTCGCAGATTGTAATGTAAATAAATCTTGCCTTTTATTTGAACTGGGTACACTTTTCTTTGGCATGAACTCTCGCTTGCAAAATACTTGATGTTTTCCTAAGCACTCACAGTTTTTGATTGCTCGCCCTTGCCAGTCCCGTCCATTGTTTATGAGCCATTTGTTAACCATTAAATGGCATTCTGTGAAAGTCTGTTAAAAGTGTTAGGATCCCATTTTTGTTTGTTACTGAATTTCGTATTGAATTTTTTGGAAAAGTTATACTTTGTCATCCTGTAGCATGTTTGTTCAATAACAAATTGTCTAAACTAAGTAAATGTCCTCAGCAAATGCTTGAAGGAAAAGGCTTAAACTTAATAGAAATCTCACATCCATCGCAGACATATACAAAGATCTTGAAAATTATTCTCGGAATTTTACCGTATATTCGTGGAGAAACAAAAGCAGAGAGAAATTAAATACGCCCATTAGATTACGTAAATTTTAACTCTTACTTTCAACTCTGACTCCCACCCGAGTGGAACAAAAATAAAGTTTATTATGTTCGATACGACTGGGTGAACAAGTCTACCGTGAAATTCATTGTTAAACCACATCACTCTTTTTTGTTTAGACGAATCTTCTTTATAATGTTATGTAAAAGTAGAAATTATGAAAGAAGGTTCGTCAACTGGACAATCTTTTATTACCAATCTCTTAAAATAGCTAAAAGTTGATTAAAATATTTACTTTTTGTTCATTAGGTCAAGATTTCTCTCACGCAAGTCTGGTTAGTTTGCATCCGTATTTAATCCGGAAATTTACCCTACAGGAGGTATAGATGCCAAGATATTTTTATACTCTTCAATAGTCAAGGAGCACTGAAATTCTTAAGTGACCGGATTTTTCCACCTTGCAAACCATAATAGGATATAGGATACCGTGGATCCCGAGGTATGAGGGTACTGTAGGTAATAAAACGATAGATAGGAGGGTCTGAACATGAACGAGCATTTGGGATACGGGATATGGGTGTACATCTCGGCAAATTCAAACAAATCATGAGACATACTGAAGCCACGTGGCGGAGCACAAACACAGCGAACTAATAGTCCAAAAACCCTCGGAGTCGCTGACTAACGGAATATTGAACCCAGCAGGTGCCAAAGAAGAAGAGTGCCGCCAGCATTACTTACTGTACCATAAGGAAGCACATACATTTAATTTGCATATACAGCCTAAGAGGATTTCTCCAAGAAGAAACTACTGAAAATACTGTCAAGCCTGTTGAAGACAACTAGTCTAATAATAATAATAATAATAATAATTTTATTGCTTTTAAAACAAAATAGTTTACAGCAAGAAATTTGAGTAATAGGAAAAAAGACAATTATGACCTAGTATACAACACATATAGGTGAAGAAAGTGAAAAAACAAACACCTAGAGAAAACGAAGGATATTTAACAAAACAAATTGTATCTTATCTCAGGTGCAGAAAAAACGGGCCACCTATTATTTTTTCAAAATCGGCTCAATTTGGTTATTATTTTGGTTTTTAAATTATATTTTGTATTCTTTATCAACAAAGGACTTCCTTCTAAATACAAAAAGTTGGAATACATGTGTATTTTATCGTTTTACATAAAAAAGAACATTTTGGAAAATTCAAATTCAAAAGTTCCATATTTCCTTCATGCAATTCGAAAGAAGCTAATGTGTTTTCAATTGTTGGGCGGTTGCTAGACAATTTTTTGTTAATGTTAATATTGTCAATATCAACGTTGACAATTTTAAAGTCTTAATTATGGTTTTAAGTGCTGAAGATTGTGCTAAAGCAGTAGCTCTTGTGGAAGATGGTCGAAGCCAAAGATATGTGGCTCGATTACTCAATGTTAGTCGTTCTACCATTCAAAGGGTGTTACAACGTTTTGGGGATACTGGAAGAAACACAAGAAGGCCTGGTAGTGGTAGAATACGGGTAACTACCGCTCAAGATGACAGATTTATTGTACTAAATTCTATAAGGGATCGTCATTTGACTTCAGTACAGACAAGAAATCGACTTCTGGAGGTTCGTGGTAAAAATGTAAGTAAATGGACAGTTCGCCGAAGATGACATGAGGTTGGGTTAAAAGCTTTTAGGCCAGCAACTGGGCCTAAGTTACTTCCACGTCACCGGGTAGCGAGATTGCACTTTGCTCGTGAACATAGCAATTGGAATCTTATGCAATGGAGTAATATACTCTTTACCGATGAGTCCAGGTTCTCGCTACATTCACCAGACGGACGAAAACGAGTATGGAGACGAAATGGGGAACGATTCCAAGAATGTGCTTTTAGCCCTAGGCTGAGTCATAACGGAGGTTCCGTAATGGTATGGGCAGGCATATCAAGTGAAGCCTTTACGGAATTAGTGTTTATCAATGGGGGCTCACTGACTGCACAACGGTATATTGAGGAAGTTTTGGCATATCAGGTGGTTCCATTTGCTCCATTTTTTGGCGATAACTTTATCGTGATGCAGGACAAAGCTAGACCTCATTCAGCGAGATGCGTCAGTGAATACTTGACAGAAGTTGGCATTGAAAAAATGAACTGGCCAGCATGTTCTCCGGACGCAAATACTTTAGAATGGGACATGTTAGGCAGACGTGCTAGAAGTCGTGCTATAGCACCAACCACACTAAATGAGCTTCGTGTAGCTCTTCAAGAACAATGGGAGAATATTCCTCAGAATGCAGTTCGTGAGCTCATTAGTGGGATGCCACGCCGTATGCAAGCAATAATTAGGGCTAGAGGAGGAAATACCAAACACGTCTATTTTATGTGTTAAATTTTGTTTTCTGTTCCTCTAAAGTTTGCTGTTGTTAACATAAATTTTACTGAGTATACATGTATTTTTCCTTTATTTATGTCATTGTTTATTAAGTTCAGTTTAAGTAATATAAAAAGTGTAAACCAAAAGCCAAAATAATAAACAAATATAGCCGATTTTGAAAAAAAAGGAAGCCCGTTTTTTTGCACCTGAGTGTATAATAGTTATTTACGTAATTAGTGGGATATGGACATTATTAACGCACGCATGTGAAGTTTGCTGTGAAGTTTGTAATCACATGAGTGCGTTAATAATTCCTATCACACGTGTCACGTACAAAATTTTATCTACAACTGTTTATTAGTATTATTAACAGTACCTATAATATAAAATTTGAAAAAAATTGTGATTACACATCACATTACTCATGTGATTACACGACTCGGCCTACGGCCTCGTCGTGCAAACTTCACATGCGTGCGTTAATAATTCCTATCACACGTGCCACGTACAAAATTTTATCTACAACTGTTTATTAGTATTATTAACAGTACCTATAATATAAAATTTGAAAAAAATTTCAATCCAACGTATTTTTAATAATATTGACTGCAAACATAAGGTACTGTGCATCATATTTTGTGACCATAGCAACAAAGACAAACAAGGCTGTGGAAAAAAAATAAATTAGTTATGTCATCAAATTTTCAAAGTTGAATGAACAAAAATCTATAAAAATGAGTTCAAGCGAAGAAAATCTCCTTTCGTTAATTGAAAATTCAGCTTCCAGCTTTTAAATATTTAATTCTGGTATTAATATGTCTCTAGATTCTCATTACCGCACTAGTGCGGTAATATACGTCATTATGACACTAAAAATAGTGTCAAATCGTACCCGTTACATGACAATTGTAGATAAAGCTTATTTATTCGTTAATGATAAATGATCTCAATTTTGATATACCTATTCCAAATGTAACTGGAGATAATTTTAGCACTCAATGTGTTTAAATTATAAAGTGCATTGAGGAAGAAATCAAGTAACAGTCAGTAATAGTCTCTGCACATAAGCGGTACAACCAAAAGCATCCCTAAAAGGGGTTTTGGGTTATTTCTGATCTTCAGTATGAGCAAATCTTCCCTTTCTATCCAGAAATCTTCCAGGAGTGGCGTCATGTAGTGCAGTGCAAGTTTGTGAATGGATATTTATTTTTCCTTTCAATAAAATTTGTTTTTCGGCACTGTCCAGGAGTATTTGTTTGATTCAGCCCTACTACATCTTCCCATTGGTCCGAATCGCTGAAAGACTGACTGGGAAAAGAAAGGATAGAAAAGAAGATGATAACAATATTGCTAAGACATCGTCAGCAGCCAAGAAAATTCTTATGAATCTACTTCTCCTCATATTTTCTTTGTAAGTAGAAGTCCGAATAGAGATAGAACAGATAGCTTCGTACACAGATCACAGATCACACAGATACACAGAAAAACATCCTCAGATTTTGGTAGAGGTCTGAATGGTCACATACTCAGGATAGAAATATCTTCCTGTCTAGGATCCTATGCAACAGTAAATTACACGAACATTCACGCCATCATTTATATGTGGTGATGTTGGAGGAAACCAATATCACACATAAAACAATAAAAATTGTCTCAGCAGGCTTGAAACTAGCTCTTACAGTCTAATGTCGAAGTTGGTATTAAACTGCAAAAAAACGATAAATGGACTTAACGAAGTGTCTCCTGGCCATTCTAGTATGGATGGCAATGAGATAAGAAGATAGACTCCTTTGCAAGGTAGTGTAAACTTAGGCGGGTAACTTGCATCTAAATCATCATATAGTAAAACTTGGAAAAATTAGGTTGAGTGTCCTTTCCAACTGCGGTGAAGTGAGTTCAGTTTTACAGCCATTTTTGAAGTTTTCCCTATTTGAATTGCTTTTTATTATATATCTTGTTTTTTATTGTGTGGTATCACTGAAATTAGGGGACTTCACAGGAGACTGTCACAGTGACATTAAGGATATTCTTCGGTGCAAAGTCTCCTTTAAAAATAGTTATGAAACCATTTCTTGATTGACAAGTTTAATTTATTTGGTAGAATACCTGCCTAACCACAAACCTTATAGAGAGATTGCGATTAATGATTTCATCGATACAGTCATCTTTGCATTTAATGAAACTAAGAATTCCGCTAACAATCTTGATGGAATAGGTGAGTGAAGGAAACGAACGGGACCCAAAATTAAATAAAGCCAAAAATTGGGTAATGGGATGAGTACAAGAGCACCTCGACAGGTGACAACGGTTATAAAAGCAAAAAAAGATTATTGTTGATAGCACTGTGGGAAGATAAAAAGTATAAAATACAATAAACTATCTCAAAAATGTCCTACTAGATCTAGCTGTATTTTTTTGGTTTCACGCTTCAAATAATGCGGAGAAATTATTAGATTTTGGTATACAATAGACGAGACTTCAAAGGATTCTAAGCAGAGTCGAGTCTATACGGAATAACTGTAAGAAATATCTTTCTTTGAACCTTCTTCGATAATAGGAAAGTAAGTACATAGATTTTTCTTTTGGAGATATGCGCAATTGACTGATTATTCTTTAGTTGTTTCACGCTGAACCAGTGTGTACATTGTTCTCTTAACATAATGCACTCATTCTTTGAAACTGTTCATAGGCTTTCAACTAATTCAAGTCAAAATTATTTCATAGAAAGTAGCTTGAACAACAATAAAATTAAGACTAATTGTCTGTAATTTATTTTCTATTTCAAATAAATAATGGTAATTATAGCATTTATTGATGACTTTCTAAAAAAAATACTCATTTTACATGAATATATCCAAATTATTTTCAGTTGCAAGGCTGTTGTTACAATTTATCCTATTATTTCCAACTTTCTGGATATTATTAGTTCAAGAAAATTCTGTTTATCTCTTTCTTCCATTTGACAACGAGTATTTAAAGAAATTAGAGAAAATTTTGGAATTAATTTGGTTCAGGAGATTAAATAGGAGCAGTTCTCAATTTTTTCCTATTGATATGATGTAACAGTGGAATATTTCGACATAATAGAAAATAAAGAAGTTTTTCTCTTAAATTTGTAAGTTATAATTCAAATTTCCACAGTAAATCTCATTCTTGGTTAATATGGTGTTTTTTTCTATTTTATAGCTCCATATCTCCTTAGTTTCCACATATATTACTCACACATCCTCTCTTTTGTGTAAGTAGGTTATTCTGTGACTGGAGATCAAAGTGTGAGATAACGTTGGATGTTTTTTTTGTATGGTATATGTGTAATGCAATAAGAAACATTATTTGCAACTAATAACCGATTATACTCCACAGCAGAAACCTTTGCCTCATTTTTTTGTCTCGCCCGCAAGTTTGAATTTTGTCCTTTAAATTGTTTTTCAGATAATTATGTAAATTGAAATGTCTTTAATTTATAATTGGAAATATTTCATGACCTAACTGCAATAAATGCATGCACGCGTTATTTGTTCTAGAATAATGATAATCTATATTTAGATTTTTTCTACTTTTACTATGCAAAGTATGCTATTTCACATCAAAATGTTCGTGGATAATAGTATATTATTAAACGAGCAATTTATGATAGCCATAATTCACGATGGGTGACGTTTGCGTCACGAGCCGCAGGCGAGGGGCGCAAGTCACCCAAGTGAATTATGGTCATAAATTGCGAGTAGAATACTATACTTTGTCCACGACACTTAATTTATTTATTAATAAATAAAAGTCAGTAGCGATTTGGCATATTACTAACCTCAAAATGTTGTGGCAGCTACTTCAAATAATTTGACATATATAGAGATGGGCGATACTGTAGAAAGTATCAATACAACGTACCGTTATAAATATATAGTTTTAAAATACTTAATATTAGAAAATATCGTTATGAAAAGTATCAATACTAAAAATTACAATATTTTATAGATACGATATATGTCAGAAACAAATTTCCTGAACAAAATACACAGATTTAATAGTTTATTTCATATCGTACCCCCATCTCTAGTCGTGAATTATGAACCATAATACACTACAGTGTATTATGAACCATAATTCACGACAGTTGATATATGGGTACCATATACCTTTAGTTAGGAGGTAAAATATTGACTTATTATTAGGTGGTCGTGGACAAAGGTTATATTAATATTAATGATTCAATTAAAAGTGAAATAAACTTATTCGAATGATGATTCGGTCAATCTACGTCACATGTTCAGGAAGTATACTCCTACGAAGGAAAAATATCATATTCGTAAAAATCAAACCAGACACAGAGGAAGGCTGACTTATCAAATAAAAGGTTAAATAGAACACAATGGCTGACTTATCTGTGTATTACGGCCATAATATCCACTACTTACAACTGCGAGGGATGTCTTGCAAAATTTGCCTCCACTTAAGATTTTTATAGAAGGCGAAGCCAGACGCACAGACTATTGGAAATTCAATAACACACGATGTTGATAATGGAGATTAAATATATACTCTCCATGGAGCTGACTATTGAAAGCTCATCGAGGAGCTTAAAGCAGATGACTTATTTTGGGGGGTACCCATACAGGAGTTTTAATGATTTCTATCCTAATCCAAAAATATGTTTTTGTTTTTCAAGCGATAAATGAACGTGCTCAAAATTTAACAAACGACTTTAATCATAACTTTGCCACTCCATATCAATAATAATAATTAAATTGGGACAGAGTTGTCAGGAAATCGGCTTAAGGTGGGTTTGAATTATTTAAGATTCTGCTACCAAATTTGATCAGTTATTATTTGTTTGAATATTGCTATTTATTATTCATATTGGAATCTCCTCATATCAATATTACTCTTACGTACATTACAGATGTAATAAAGCTATCAAATTTTTAATTAAACAGAAGAATTCTTGTTAGCACTTACGTATATTTTTCCAACCTTTATTACAAGATGTTTTGTGTAAGTCAAAGAACAGTAGATTACCTACTTTCTTTTTCGATTCATCTTCGTCGTAATCAACTTATATAACTTGATCATAATTGATAATTATACAAAAAAAATTGTTTAATTCGGATGGAGTTTTTTAAAATAAAATGTTGTTGAACTTTTGTTACAATATACACGGGTTGGTTGGAAGGCTATGAAATGCTTTTTATCACAAAAAAACGGTAGAAAGTGTCGCGGGACGCACGGTAGGAACTTTAGTTCCTTTTAAGCAAAAGTTATGTAATACATCTGACGTTATAGATAAACAATTTGCATATTCTTTGATGGTTGAGTAGTAAGCACACCAGACTCTCACGCGGTAGACCCGGGTTCGATTCCCCGCGAGGAATTTTTTTTATTGTTAATTTTATTTTTAAATAATCATTCTGCTTGCATTAATAACGACAACAGGGAGACGTTTGAAATATTTAGCAGAATATTCATTATTATAGATAATGGTACGGTACCCTCCATGAGGAAGTCCGACTGGCAACATCTACTTATAACAGCATCGTATATTTGAAAAAGGAAACCGTAGCATTATACAAATTGGACATTCGTTCACCAC
The DNA here is from genome assembly GCA_910591675.1 of Galerucella calmariensis. Lineage (NCBI taxonomy): Eukaryota > Metazoa > Arthropoda > Insecta > Coleoptera > Chrysomelidae > Galerucella > Galerucella calmariensis. Next base: position 23,055 of record CAJUYG010003202.1, read on the forward strand.
AAAATTAGTGGAAATATAAAATTGAATTGTTAAATTTTTAATTTGAAGTTATATTACAGTTTATGGAAATTTTTATTTTCTAGATTTTTTCCTAAGTGGGTCGTAGGAAAAATATGCTGCTCGACTCGTGTGGATTGTCCATATCGCACTTGA